>FIZU01037011.1:0-70814 GCA_900064475.1 Pseudococcus longispinus
AAAAAAAAGAAAAGATACTAATTTGTCGGAAATTTCACGTAGAACAACTTTCATTCTGGTAATTTTCTTCGTAAAGTTGAACCCGGGGCCGCTAGAAGTCAAAGACTGATTTTTGTGGGGGTGAGGCGTCGAAAAAAGTCACTTTAGGGGAGCGGAACGGGGAGGATTTTTATTATGTGATTGAGTAGACCCTCTTCTACTGAATAAACCAAAAAAACCTTCTGTAGCAATTTGTTTGACCTCAAAAGTGTAATTCCACTGCACTATCAATGAACCATGCTTTTGAATTTTGTAAAAACTCGAGGTATGTTTTTTTTTTCGCTCCATCTTAATGAACGGTTTCGAACTTTGGAAAAATTATAAATTTTGGTTTTCAGTTTTCGTCTTTTCAAGTTTACTATCTTATTTCTGGTCTTCGACGTGTTTTGCTAATAATTTTGGTTCTAAATTTCGGTTTTGATGTTTTGACGTGAGAATTCTAATGAAAATAACTTCAACTCGGTTTTCAGTCCCAATTCTAGCTTGAAATTCCTAATTTCATTGTAATCAAAATAAATCTCGCCAATTTTTCTATATTTCTACCGAAATACCTCACCGAATCTTAAACCAAACCAACCTGAACCACACAAATTTCCACTTCAACGAATTTCACACAGCCCCATCCTTTCCACCTTTCTACCATACCTCGGAGGTTGAACACCGAAATAAATGCTCGACCATATTTTCGCACACAAAAACCAGCAAAAACGCATTTACATGGCCATTAAATAATCGAACTTTGGGTAAAATTCGCGTACAAAGGTTAACCATAATAAACCTACACAAGGTATAAAGGAATAATTCGAAAGCATCGCGTCGACCATATAAAATCAAATACCGTTAACAGCAATCGAAAACTTTTACAATGAAAAACTTCACACGAGAGAATTCCAACTCGCAAAGTCGAAATGCATGCACTTGAAAAGAACTGTCGAGTGAGCCAAGTTGCGATATAGAAGTTTACGTCGGCACACGCATTTCCTCGTAAATACCCATATACGAAAAATTCTCGTCTAGTTCGGTTCACTTCATACCCAACACACCATATTACGACCTCGATAGCATTATACGAGTACGTCGAGTCAGGTCTGATGGGTATTGTGGGTACCTCGTTTCAATGAACCATCGGCATCGGCATCGTTTAGTTTATCATACGCTATACGTGGCGCTAAGAAAGCAAAAAATAACGCGCCAAGAATTATTTATAGAATTCTTGTAATCAATTTTCGGTCATTAATTTAAAACAACTGACAGAGTTTGTATTAATATTTATGAAAAGTTTATGCGTCGCGGTTTTTACTATACAGCGCGATTAAGATTATATTAACGGTGCTGTGGACGAGGACAGAGGGGACAGAAGCTGGCGGCGTCGTCATCGACGCGAACAAAAACTCTTAAGGTCGTTCTCAGCCCAATCGTCATATTCGAACGAATGCTTTTTCAAGTCATTATTCAGAGAGACTTGAGATTTTTAAGTAATAAATGAAAATTCAATGACAGATGAAAAAACGAGCCAGTTTGAAAACAAAATAAGATTAAAAACCCCCAAAAAAAGGTGTTGAGAGAATGGTGTTTTCACAAAGACGTGGAAAACTTCGCAGTGAACAGTATTACTCTTCTTCATACAAATTCTAGGTATACATACAGGGTGTGCCAGAGTTAGTACATCGCCTTCGAAGTGATGCTGCTACCCGAACTACACAGTCGTATGCATGACACGTTTGCAGATTTCAAAATTTGGAAGAGTAAAATTAGGCAAAAATAATGGTGTTTTCTTCAGAACGTCATAAATTATTCTCTAATAATATAGATAAGACAAAATTTGTTGGAACTTTCCAATAGAGTTTTTTGAGTTCTACAAAATGAGTCATATTCGTGTTTTGTCTAACTTTGAAATTGAAGGAGTTACAACCATTTTAAAAATGTTAGTGCTTTTAGATTTCGGTTTCGACAAAATTAACAGAAAAATAGGATGTTAAACAGTAACCCAAATTCGATCAGAAATGCAAAAAAATTAATAAAACTTTGTTTTCTTTTTCAAAGTTTATGTCTCCCTTATTTGAAACACTTGTCGTAACCGGTTTGGATCATTCCATATCAACTCGACCAAAAAAAAATGCAATTTTTGTCCTTCGATTCGCTAAATTTTTTTAATGTTCTACCCACCTAAAAACTTGAAAAAACAGCATGGGTTTGCCCTTAGGCCACTAGGGGGGGGGGGGGGGAACTAATTCTTAAATACGCGATTACGACGTTATTTTTACTCGACGGATTCAAATTTTGAAAGTAATTCGTGCGGTGCCTTAAAATTACGTTTATGCCACTAATTCGGTTCATTTTTCAAGTTTAATTTACTGCGACCAACGAAATATAATTATCTTGTCTGAGTTATTAATTAATGGAAATGTGTTATCATTGTTTTCACTTGGACGTAGTAAAACGTACGTATTATTTCCTGATTGCGTTCTAGTTCAAGATTATTGGTCGAATTATCAAATTGAAAATACATTCGAAGAGTTATTCGATTGGAAAATTATTACGAGTGGTTTGAGTTGTGGTTATACATAGAAATCGAATAGAGTGAATTACTTTTTCATACAGATTTCTATACGAGAGATTCGGGGTTTACCTTCAAAATTTCGTGTAGGTTAATTTGACAAAAGATCGTATTTTATCTATTATGGTATATTTTGTGACAATTTTGTCGATTTTTATCTTCAAATTGAGTTAAAAACAGATATTTTAAAACTGGTAGTTTATTTATAATTTCAGCAAAAAAAAATGTACCTAAGTAAAAAATTTTGGTCTGGTTGATTTTTCATTAAAATGGTAAAATATGAGATCCTTTCTTCAATATTTTACGATTTTTTTTTTAAAATTTCAAACTTTGAGATGTACTACCTTGTAATTCTTTTTAACTGAAATGTCAGATAATAATGTCTCACGTTTCAATCATTTTAACCACCCAAAATCTGACATTTCAAAATATTATTGTTTTTTGAACTGTGTAACAGTTAATTTTTTACGAATTTACTCGTGCATAATACTTACCTATTAAGATTCTTGGAAAAACCTTGAAAAAACTTTGTGACGGTTTGGTACCCTTTCCCAAGAGACTGAAAGGACAGATTTTAATATTTTTTTCAAAATATTTTTTTTGACGTATACCTAGGTAGATATGTCATGAAGCATCAAGGTACAGAAATTTTTAATTTGGGACAGCAAAAATCAAAATTTCGTCATTTACATTTTTTGACATCTTTTCAACTTTTTGGAAAATTTTTTCAAATTTGGGACAAAAAAATCAAAATTTTTCTGTTTTTTATGATTTTTTGAAATTTGTTAATAATGTTTCCATATGGAAATTAAAGTAGAGTTCAAAAGCCTATCTCAATGGATAAATTTTGATGCTTTTTTTTTAGTCCTGAATCAATTTCAGGGTACAGTTCTTGAAAAATAGAAGTTAGTAAGAGGGGAAAATAAGTTAATTCAGTTGTGAAAATAATTGAAAAAATTTACCGAAACTGCCTAAAAAGTTGGCAAAACTTGCGGTATTGTTAATTTTCTGCAGCATTTTTATAGGTACCTTCAACCACTTTAAAGAATGTCTCGAATCTCTAGATAATTTTTGATCCAAAAATTTCTGGTTCAAATGTTGGTAAATTTTCCCTCTTTCGAGTACTTATTTTCAACTCCAATAATATTAATGTATTGAATAATTGAAAACTGTGTTCTGCGTGCTTCTACTCTATTTCGTCTTCAAAAATTAACTCTTTGTATTTTCGTCTTATACCTAACAAAAATTTTGAGAGAATAATCGACTGCAAACTTGCAATCAAATTCAAATTGATCGCTGTGATAGTCTGAATATTGATTTTTGAAAAGAATGAGGAAAAATTTCAAGAAATACTGTGTTTGAGAATCTCCACCATGCTGATTGATGACAAATTGAAGAAGATGGTCATTTACCTTACAGCTTTTCGACTTTTTAAATACTTAGCGAAGAATTAATACCAACAAATGTATGTGTAATCATTTGAAGTCTAAATCAGTCTCGTATGATCATCTTGTATCTGTACCGGTCCCTTTTCTTATCTTTTACTCTTTACAAATACGGTATCGTGTACTCGGCTGGCCAGGAGACAAGGTGGAGCGAATGAACGTAAAACGTACACACCATGAAACAGGATATCAGGAAAAAATGTCGAACAAAGGAGACAAGATACGGAAACATTCCTCCTTTGTTACAACCGTCTTCTTGTTAATGGTGTAAATGTGTAAGGTTCTGGGAAGACCAGCACTCGTATGGTGTAAGTGTAAATATTCGTACGTCTACTACACACAAACGGTATGGTAGATCATTTGAGTTTTATCTGGTGCACGTATCGGGCGATTCTTTTTTTTATAATTTTTGCATGCTATTTGACAATGTTGGACGATGAGGTGTTCGATGAGATCACGGTGAGTAATCGGTTGAAATTTTCTAATCGCTGCGATTTTGAGCGAAACGCCATCGGTTACAGATTTTTGCGATGCGAAAAATTGAGGCAGACTTTAGAATAGTTACATCAACAAATAGATAAAAACCGAGGTCACTTCGGAGCTAAAATTCTGACTGTGACGATGTCACGTTTTTTCCTCCATTACTTCGGCCAATTTATGTTTTCGTAGTCGTAGTAGGGAGTTTTTCTGTAGAATTGTTGCTGCATTTTTTTGGATTGATAAATTGTACGGAGATGTTGCTGCAGACGAAATCAGTATGGGAAATAACTAATACGAAGCTAATTGCTCGATTAATCGGTAAAGATATTTTATTAATTGAGTATTGGTTTTAATTCGGGTGTTTATGAGATAATTGCCGGTTGATTTTCACCTTGGGATTATTACTTCATTGAGATTAAATTTTCCAAAGATATTTTATCATTTCTATGATCATTTTCGGTGTTTTTATTACATAAGCTGGCGAATATTTTGCTTTCTGAATTGCAAGAACATCCCTTTTTTCCATGAATGTATCGGACCCCTATAATTTTTGAAATTCTGATAAAATTCTCGTTCAAGGGCTACCAACGAATCAACCTTGCTTATTTAGGACGGGTATATTTAGTTGTAATACTACGTCTTCGAATTTATTGTCGAAGTTTGAGTACATATGAAGTAGATTAGAAACGCGACGTTAGGTATAAATGTGACGCAAATGGAGGAAAATATTTTTGTTATATAACCCGTAAAATTGTAAGTAATGTGTATTTTGCCAGTTGAATATTGATAACGCGGTTAAAAAAATTTGTCCTTAAGTGTCGCCGTTCGTAATGAATATGCTAATTGAGGCGCTTGAAAAATTTCTTCGATTTGTTGTACGAAAATTTGCCAGTGCTGAGGTTGATTTAAGGTAGTTTTCCTACATTGTGAATTTGTGGTCAATGCGACTCGACCATTCTCTAAAAAGAAAGATTAATGGGTTTTATTGGGGTTACAGTTATGTTTACTGTGGTACCCTACCTACTACCTGCCTTCCTATGTTATTATGTCTTAATGCCTGATCGATGTTTTTTTTTTATTATCAAAGAGTGCGAATTATAAGTGGAAAGTACGTTGTATTTTTTCTACGAATTAAATTATTATGATGATGATATCAGTCGTGAGAACTGAGTCAATTATACCTTTGGAATGAAACCATTTGAGTGAAAAGTACTCTTAGTTTGAAGATTAACGATGAAAATGACCAGTGACTTCGGTGTTTTAAAAATAGATATTATTCAACTTGATGCCAATTATTATCTAGTTGAGAAATTTTCAAATATGATAACGAGAGTGATGACTTATTTTTTTTAGAAAAATCTATCGAAAAATTTTGCATGCCAAGTCAAAAAAAATTCCATTTTTTGCGAGCCCTTTAGAAAATTGTATTTTGATTTATAGGTACGAGTGGGAAAATTTTTGCATTTTTTTTGGTAAACATTTCCATAAATAACCCTTCGATTTGTTCTTTTCAAATCTGATTGTGTTTCATGGTATCCATTTACATTATGTTTACATTTCACGGACTAATTTTCATATCTTTTTTGAAACTGAAGGATAAAAGAAGACATTTTTTTCGTATTTCTGAAATAAAATTATGTTCGATCCACAAAATTGAAAAAAGTTCAACTTTCAAAATTGAATTTCAAATAAAGTTTTTTTTTGGAAAAATTTTAATATTTTTGAAGATTTTTTTTGAAAAGTACTTGTATTAATCATATATCAAATAGAAAAATGAAGATAAAAATTAAGGGCATTTTTGAAAAATTTTCCATTGAACCAAATTGAACAAAAATTCAGACTTATGATTATGATTCACTATATATTTTTTGAAGTTGAAACGTTTCGGCACAATTTAAAAAAGCACAATTTTTAAAAACTGGAATTTTCAAGAGAAAGAAAAACAAATTACTTATTTTTTTTATACGTCTGATTGATTTTGGAATTTTTTCATCTTGATGGAGTTTAGTTTTGTTAATTTATGTAATTAGATCAAAACCATTGTAATCAGGTTTTATCTAGTGATTTGTCTACCCCGATAAATAAGGGTTTGATCTAGTTAGATTTATCTTATTGTGCTAATCATATCTTTAGTTTGATCAAGTTATGAACTACCAGTGGCGTAACCAGAATGATCTCATAAGGGGGGTTTATGTTTGATTTCGAGTTGGAGGGGATTGTTTTAATTCATTAATTTTTCAAGTAAACTAATTTTGGGAGACTAGAAACTGTTCAAAAAACGTATTTTTAGCCAACTTGCGGGGTTAAATCCCATTTATTAAGCCAGGGGAGGAGGAGGGAAGGGCTGAATTTGTAAAACTTCTACGTAGCTATGTCACTGTGAACCATGCTACATCAGAATTATTGTGATCTGATTAGTTATGGTGATGTGCAGTTTCATTGATTTGATTAAATTGTACCTAACTATTGGATCAGAACCGTAGTACTTATTCTGCATAAATCTGTTGTTAAACAAATGGATCTGAATAGAAAGAAAAAGTTTTAATGTAGTTAGCTCTATCTTGTTGTTATTGTTTAATATTTTAGGAGGTAGGTGCATGATTAAATCAGATACCTGCAACGAAGTCATGTTTCACAAAAAATATTTGATTTTGAGTTTTAACCATTAGGGTAGATCCAGGTACATACGAAATATAGAAGCGGCAAAATCTCAAAATTTCTGACTCGTTTTTGAAAAATCACCTGACTCAACGACTCAGAAAAATTGATAGACAAAAAATTAGCTCATTTATCAATTTTGAATATGGGCCACTGTTTTGTTTTGTTGCATAGCTCAGCATCCAATGGTTCAAAGTTAGCTTCCTAGGTCTGAAAGTATTTGTAAAATAGACTAGTTTCATTTTATGGATTTTTTTCTTTTCATTTTCAGTTATCTACCATTTTTTTGTATTTCAAATTACACAAAACTTACAAAAAGTGGTGATTTTGGAAATGTGATAGTAAAATGATCTATCAAAAAAAATTCATAATCTCGACTAATTACTCGCTCATCGAAATTTAAAATTTTTTTAGAGTGATCTATTTGAGCATGGCATAAAAATTTACATATTCATAGAAAATAATTTCATCACTTTGTAAAATTGTAATTAGATGATAACGAATGGAGGCCACCTGAAACCTAGTTCTTATCACAAATGACACAAGTTACCAGTATCTTTCACTTTGAAGAACCGCTCGAATATGAAGAAGGGGGGAGGGGTCATGATACCACCCTGCGCCATATTCCTACTTTCTACTCTATCAACGGTATTCTTAAAATAAGAAAATTCTTTGAACCAGAGCGTTCAAAAGGTTTTTAAGCATTTTTAGAAAAATTCAAATTTTTTACTATGAAAAAAAAAGAAGAAATGATTTTTTTCTTCTGCAAATTGAAAGTTGGCAACTGAAATAAAAGATTTCCAATTTTTTCAATCTAAATGATTTTTTTGCACCATTAGGAGTCTTTTAGTTCAAGTTCCAGTTTTGGTAGGTACCAAAGAGTAGGGTATTTCATTTTTTTGTAGCTCGAAAATCTCGATTTTTCAGGGATTTACAACTTTTTAACCCCTTGGTAGAGAGCAATAAATGGTATCCAATTTTAAAGTCAATGGTCTTGGTCAGGTGTAGAAACTCAAATTGCATTTCTTTTAGGAGAATGAACACTTACCAAGGTATCACGCTGGTGGCTCTACTCAAAATTTGCAAAAAACTTTTTTCCCCCAAAAATCAGGTCCTTCGCGACCCCCTGTGAGCTAAGGGTTTAAAATTTTCTATGGCGTATCTCCAACTCAAAATGAACTACCCCCTTGAATTTAGCCAAAATCAGGAGAATGATTTTTTTCGATCCACGCCAATGACGTAGAGCTTTGAATCTTATGCAAAAAAAACAAAATCTGGGCATATTTTACGCATTTTAAATGCTCAAAAAAATATAAAATATACGCATTTTTGAACCAAAATATGCGAAAGATTTTTTGCAATGAAAAACCTAAACAATAAAAAATTTAGATAAAAATGAAAAATCGAGCAGCAATAATCAAAAAACGTTTTTTATTCAAATTTGAACATTTTTTAGTGGCATTTTCTACAGTTCTGTAATTTTGGCAGCAAGGAAGTGGCCAGAAATCAATGATTTTGGCAAAACCTCAAAATATGCAAGAAAAAAAGGAAAATGTGTCGAAATATGCTGAAATATGCTCTTTTCACTCTTTAAATATACAAAATATGCATTTCGGGTCAAAATATGCAAAATATGCAAAATGAAATTGGGCTCATTCATCAATAAATTTTATGAATCGTATATATCCTTTGAAATATTCACTTTTTCTTCGCCATAGACAAATATGCAATTTCATAAAATTCAAAGCTCCACGTAATGAACATAATTATGATACTCGTTATTTTTCAAAAAGATCATTTACAGCAATGATGATTGATGATTGATGAATTAAGTCCGTACTAATCACAGATGCTTGTGAAATACCGTTTATTAAGATGTTCTCCTCAGAAAAGTGATTAACTGATTATGGATTTTGACTTTAATCTTTCTATCTTTGATGAAAGTTGATATATCATCCATTCTTCCCAACTTATATCATAGGTTTTGGAAATATCGAAGAAAATAGCAATTGAATGTTTGTTGGTTGAAAATAAATTAGGACACTCGTATAGATCATATTATATTGAACCCTTATTTTCACGGATTAAAATTCATTTCATCTCAATTTTTCCGAATGAAACTCATCTCTTCGTTCAAAGTACCTAATTCAAGCCCACTTTTCTCAACTTCGCAACATGATTTTTTAGCAATTTCGCAAGGGAGCAAGTTCTCCTCTCTCGCCCTCACTTCCACCAGACACCATCTCGAATACCAAATAAAAACAACAATGTCGGGTCAACGCCTCCGCAATCTCGACGCAATTTCTATAATAAGATCCAATCTCGATCAAGTTTCCTTCTGCCAACCGCTCGTATCCAACACGCGGTGAAACCACCGCTCAATAAATCCAAATCCACCATCGCATCATCAGCAACATTAAATTAAATATCCAGATGCAAACACGTATATATCAGATGAAACTTTGCAAATAAAAAACTAGCAATGTAACGCCAGTTGTTGGCAAATTCCACAAAATCCGCACACGGTTCGGTTTAATTTGCATTTCAAACCAGCGATGATGAACTAGTATTTGAACAGTGGAAAAATTTCATATTTGAAATTGAAATCTGATTCGTCTTCTTGGTCCAAACGTTGACGTTGGTGGCGCTACGTGTATTTGATCGGCGAATTAAAACGAATACCATCCGAGACGTATTTACTTTTTTAAACTAAATTTTTCCAGTCGTTTGAATGTGGAATGAAAAGGATATACGATATGGCATGTATGTGGATGGTGTACGTAGGTAAAGGTATATGTATCGAGTATACAGAATGCCCTAAGGCGACGGCGACAACCAAATGGCAACCATCGACGCACACGGGTACGAGTATTTGTATGAAAAGAAAACTAAACTGGAGTGTTTTCGATACCTCTGTAGTCTGTGTAAAGAAATGTGAACGGTCACGTGGTGGTGGTACGGCATTGACGTCAATACTGACCTTTAGAGTTTAAAATAACGCTTCTTCGGGCGTATAATATGTTATAATATTTGTACGATGCGCGACGGTGGCCGGCGACGTGTGGTAGGGAGCTTGGTAATGCTTGTTCTTTGTCACTGTATGTATTTCTATGGCTCATAATGTGATTTAGACCGGTATATCGATGGCGTGCATACATAGAAGGGGTAAATGTGTGAAGAAATTGACTTGTACATACAAATACATATGGTATATGCTACTGGAATGTTAGCTACTACCGAGCAGTATACATTCGCTAATGATGGGAATCTGATTGGCGAAAAAGACGCGTGTCAGCGTCACAATTATCCCTGAGAAGTGAACCGTCGAGGTCGGATATGTTTCCGTTAGCAATTTACGTGTAAAATGAAATAATTACTCTTCTCGGATGTTATCAACTATCCGGTTCTTATGATTTAATTTTTTACCCATTTTTATACCACAAATCGAGTATATAAAATTGTTAGGTTAATAAACTACCCACGTAGTTAACATCGACCAATGGAAACGTGTTCCCATCGAGACTACTTTTTTGCAACGGATTTCCACCGAACGAAATTTTGATTTATTTGGCTCGTTCGAAGCTAACGTATCCCTCTGCCTCCAATTTACGTAAATTTTTACCGATACCCGCCGATTTTTGTTTTGATTTATCTGTGCTCCAGTTTAGTCCCACTAGCGATCGAATTCTACGTAGAAATACGAATAAAATGATGAAATACGTAGATTTCGCAGTATTCGCGAGCTGAATCGACGCTATTAAATTGAACGATAATTGAAAGCCGCAACTTTATTGTGTCATAATTTCGATTTCGACCTTGGCGAAATCAAGTCTGTCTGTGTAGGGCCGCAAATTACCCAAGTTTTTCACCGTTACACCAGGAATTATCTTGTAAGTGTAACGATATGTGCCGTTAAACGGTATGTTACTGTATTAGGACGAAAGCTACTGCAGCTTTCCACCCCCTCCCTCTGAATATGATTTTTATTCGACTCGTGTTTGTCTTCTTTTATCTATGGTGTATTTTTTTAGTTTCGATGTTTTCTGTATATCCGAATGTGAAGGTTGTTGGTGATAAGGGCTCTCGGGCGTGTGTTTTCATTTCCACCGGGATTCGGCTTGTTGGTCATTGGCATCTCGGCATGTCTGGGGCGCCTCTCTCAGTGGCGTGATTTTTTTCCATTTCGTAGATTCGAGTATTGGACTGGATAACGATGTTTTTGTCGAGCTGAAGTCTGTATGTGATATGGAATGTGGTTGTCGTCTAATCTAAACTTAGCCATGGGAAAATGAACGATTATTGTTTAGAGTTTAATTAGAGGACGTGAAATTATTATCACAAGATTATTGAGAAGAGTAGCGTGAGAAAGATCAACAAATGTCAGATATTTTTATAGCGAAGAATAGGTGGTTATGTTAATGATCCGATAAACACGATAAACCAGCGGATTATCGACGTGGAAATGAAAAACGAACGAATTTTAGAAAATAATTTTTTTCGTGTAGGATTTTGATCGTAGGAGGATGCTAATTCGGACATTTTCTGTGGAATCTAATTTGACGTCAATTGACGCCGGAGAGTGGTATATTAAATTCGAATTTTTGATTACCTGTTCATCGTCGGACATTATGATTAATTAATTTCGACTATTTTGATGATGAATTCTGAGGTATTTTCCGATGTGGGTAAGTGGGTACGTTTCGGAAATTAATTTGGTCAAGTAGATTATATTGACGTCGAATTCACCGAGGTGATGAAGTCTTTTTTTTCTTTGAATTCTCTTTCGAGGAATGTGGTATAAAACATAGGATGCTCATTGAATTTTTCAAGTCCATAAATTTTCTTAAAATTTTCCAAGTCTAAACAGTCATTTGAATTTTGAAAAATTTTTCAATTTCAAAAAAGTTGAACGAAATATCTAAAAGTCATTGTAACAAATTTTCGTAAGCGAATTTCGCAATGGAATTTTTTTGAAAAATTATCGAAATTCAATTTCAAGTACAAAAAGTTAGTAGAAATCTGAAAATTTTTCCAAATTTAAAAAATTCCGACAAAATGTCTAAAAGTCAGCCATATGTAAAAAGCTATCTGACAAAATGTCTGATTTGAACTTTCTTGAAATTTTTCAAGCCCATGAAGTTGAAATTTTCCAAGCCCAAACATTAATTAAAATTTTTTTAAATTTTCGAAGTTCAAAAAAATCTGACAAAATGTCTGAAAGTCAATTTTCTGAGTTCAAAAAGTCAATGGAAATCTGAAAAATTTTTCAAGTCCAAAAAAGTCTTATAAAATATCTAAAAGTCATTGTTAAGGAATTTCGTGACGGAATTTATGAACACGAAGAATGGACCAAAAAAATGGGGGGGGGGTGGACAACATTCTCAGATTGACCCCCAGCCATAAGACATTTTCGTGTAAATAATTTTTCTGAAACAAAGATGCCATCTAAAGAGAACATTTCAGTTTCAATCGAAACGCCCCATTCATGGACGAAAAATTCCCAGTTAAATTTTTACAAGCCTAATATCCAGGACCAGTAAAAATTAAAAAGAGCAGATAATGCAGTTCTTTTTTTGAAAAAATTTCAATTTTTAACCAGGAAAATTAGAATGAAGTCGAAAAAGTTATAAAAGTGATGAAATTTATTTTCAGAAAATTTACATTGAAAAAATCGGCTTTTCGAGTAGAAAAAAATGAGAAAAAATTTCATCCGAGTTGAAAATTTCTACTTGCACATTTTTTTTATCACCTCAATAACGCCACCTTCGACTTGATCCTGTTTTAGCAAGCTCATTGAAAAAAATTCGCGGAAATTCAGATTAGAAAAAAACCACCTGACTTGATTTTATCAAATTGCGTTAAATCAGATACCGCTACATTTTTATCAATTTAAATGCGTAAGAAATGACATAAAGGTCGTTCGTAGTTTTATGCTGTTGAATTTGATTCTATATAAAATTACCTTCGTCGGGTAGGCACAAATCGAACTCATTTTCGAATTCGAATTTTAAGGTCAAATCGTATTCTACGACGGGAAAGTTGATATTTGAAAAAAAAATTACGCAAGTTTTCAATTTTTTTTAATTTGATTGTATTCCTTGATAGTATTGAATATTTTACATTTGACTTATCCTTTTAAATATATTTCATCATAAATTTTGAAATTAGGCTATGGTAGATACTTAGTCTTATTATTCAGGTGCTCGACGTTGTCAATGTCAAGAACGATGGTTATTTTCAAAATTCGTAGAATACTTTTATCTAAATTGGAAGAATTTTGAATGTCAAGAGGAAATTTTTTTTACATACTTAGGTATTTCTTCACTTGGTGAAATGGAGAACTTGGAACTTTTTATAAGCAAATCGGGTCTATTATTAATTTAGGCATCGTAAGTATAACTCGTTAAATTTTTCATCGTTGGTTAATTTTCGTGAAATTACTTTTATCATGAATTTCAAGTAGAAAAAAATCAATAAAAAATGGATAAGTAAATCCAAATAAATTTCAAAAAAAATTTGAGATTTAGTGTTGATGTAAAACTGTCCTATCATAAAAAATATCGGAAATCTTGCAAAAATGATGATAATATTACTAAAAATCGTTGGAAAATCTTATAGAAGTGTTTGGAATTCCATGAAAAACGTTGCAATATTCAAAAATTTTTATGAAAATTAGTAAAAACAACACAAAAATATGAATAATCATGAAAATTTTGTAAAATGTTTCAAAAATTGTAGCATGTTTATATAAGACTTTCGACTAATTTCATGATTTTTTTGACAGTTATTACAATATGTTTAGTGTTTTTTTTTGTAAAAATTGAGACAATTAATTATAACATTTTAACCAGTTTTACGATATTTTCGATGGTTTTTATGGTTTTTTGACTATTCTTACAAATTTTTTATCAATTTTAATAATAACTTCAACGGTTTTCATAATTTTTTTCATAATTTTAAATAATTTTTGTGAAAATTATAAAAATTATTACGAGATTTTCGACAGTATTCATGATTTTACAGCTGAAATTTCTACCATATATTCAACCATTTTGAAGACAGTTCAAGAATTTTTACTACATTTCAAACAATTTTCATTATTTTTGGACATATGCATTGATTTTCATGAACTTTTTTACCATTTCAACAACATTTTCAACGACTTTCATGATTTTTTTGACCAGTATAGTCATATTTCAAATGATTATGAATATTCGAACTCAATTTTTATCCTTATCACAAAATTCAATTCTTTTTTCATGTTGAGAAATTTGCATTTTGCTTTTCTCGTTTCTACACTTATACCCACCACCACCTTGAAATTCAAATCCCCAAATGAGTTATTCTGAAATTGACTAATTTTTCGAGGTTGGGAATTTGTCAGACTTTTTGGACTTGGAAAATTTTAGAGATAATGCTGACTTTTAGATATTTTGTCAGACAAACAATCAAGACTTTTTGAACTTTGAAATTTAGTAATCAGGGTAACTGTCCTACATTTTGTCAGGCAGACTTCTTGGACTTGGAAAATTTTTAAAAATTCAAATGAATTTTCGGACTTGGAAAATTTCAAGGAAAGTCCAAATCAAAATATTGTCAACCTAACGCTGACTTTTAGACATTTTGTGGACTTTTTTGAAGATTTTTTTGGACTTGAAAGAATTCTCAAATTTCCATTCACTTTTAGGACTTGAAAAATTTCGGAGATCATGTTGATTTTCAGACATTTTGTCAGACAAACTCTTCAGACTTTTTGGTCTTGAAAAATTTTAGAGATCACGCTGACTTTCAGACATTTTGTCAGGCTATTTTATGTACTTTCTGGACTTGAAAACTTTTTCAGATTTCAAACATTTTTTTAACTTGAAAAATTTCAAAAATTCTCACTTTTCAATTTTGAAAAATGTTATCAAGTGCCAGTTTACTTTTGAACTTGGAAAAATTTAGATATTGTTTCCGACTCTTTAAACTTACAATTGGATAAAGTCAGACATTATGTCAGATTGAAGTGTGCTCTTTAGTTTGGCATAGCAGAAATAGCAAAAACTTATCCTATATGTTTTATCCTTTCACGGGTAATATGGAAACAGGAATAACCAACAGGGAGGGGGGTTGCCCTAGCTGGCAAAAATGTAACAAAAATCGTATAGCAAATGTGAATAAAGAACCAGAAAAGGAATTCCACGAAAATTAGTCGAAAATCGTCATGATTGTAGGGTAATTGCAAGTAGAAACTAGAAAGGACAATTGCTTTCAATTTTGTAATACCACTTTCGAAATTTCCATTTCGTATTCTCGATTCTTATGCCGACGAAATAACCGGAAATAGGTCTACGTGACCTAGGCCACATCTCATAATTACTAATTTTTAATTTTTCCTAAATCTTCCGAAATTTTGCCAAATTTAAAATACATTCAACAAATAGAAATTAACAAACAGGAGAAAAAGCCATCTGTCGACGTTAAATACTAATACCACATATGATCGACGTGCGTGTAAAGTATTACGGTTGAAAATCCTCTTATAAGAGGATTTTCAATCGAGCTTGGGGAAAAAGTGCTAAACGTATTAACACCTTTTCCCCCAAGCCAAGCACCTCGCACGATAGATGAGAAGCTGCGAATTTCCCGAAATCCCAACCATTTTCCGCGAACTATTCTTACGCAGGCAAGTAAACCCGAAACCCATTCTGCTACATAGATTAATATAATAATGGTTTAATGCCGGCTGAAAAACTCGCATAGATTATACACACAACATATCTGTACACGATTTGGCGCGCACGAGTCGTAAGCTCGAATCGACTCAATGAACCGGTTTAATTAAATGACTGGCGCTCTATACGAGCTCTTTTTCCCCTCCTTCCATCTAAGATCACGGTGTGCATGAACGAATACAATGTAAGGCGTGAACTTTGTTAATTAGGTCGTTCGCGGAATGCTGAAAATTGAAAGTTTTCCTTCAAAGTCCGGTTTTTTTTTACCTTTAGGGTCGTGCGATAACGCATTTTAGAGTAAAACGAGCCATATCGGAGTCGAAATTTTGTATACGTTATGCAAGAGTGTAGATTAGCTGAGGATACGACTGGTAGGAGGACATGTTGACAATTTACACGACGAATAATTTTTCACCTTGTGGACTCCGAGTGATTTAATATCTAGTAAAATAGCCATTCGGGAGCGTGTAAACCGAGTGTAAATTGTAATATGACGTCCGCCAAGTTTTACGTAATTGGGTCGTTACAACGGTTAAATAAAATTTACGAGGTGTTTGAAATACGTACACATGGCCAGGTCCTCGGACAACGTTCGTTAGCTTTATCAGGTGTACTTAGGTGGACGTATGTGGATGATTTTTCTAGCTCGTTTGAAAGCCCGTCGCTCGTCCCTTTCGTAGCCAACGTGGGAAATTTTACTGAAAAAAATCTAGGGTATCGGTATGGTCATGTGGTTTGGTGAACCGTAAAGATCGATGACCGCAATGGAGTTCTTGTCGTCAACGAAGAGTGAATATCGGTTTGGTAGTTTGAATTTGCAAACTTACGTCAATTGGTGGTAGCGGCCATGTACAGACCGAAAGTCGAAGGTTTATTATTGGAAATCGATTATTTTCTTAAATTAGCTTTATTGTCGTCTCATTGCTGAGAAAATTATAATTTTTAACGATGTCTCATCAATGCATAATGGTAGTAAAGAAACGTGTCTCGTGTCACGTACATCTACAAGCAACTCCACCGCACCGGTGTGCGATCTTATAAAATACGTCGATCGTACCCAAGCCCAAATCGATGTCGATGATCTTAATATATACATTGTTTAATTATATACGTGAGCAGGTCGTCATATATCCAAATTATACAAATAAATCGTTCTCTAGCGATGGATACAGGTACCCGCGCCTTATGTGTAGGTAATCGAGTCGTCAGCATACATAAAAGTTACACGAATATGGTGAAATCGCCCAGCCATATTGTGACTATGTGTATAATATGTTTTAAACTTCAAACATATTTGTAAGATGTAGGTACCGCATAGCGTTGATAATGTTAATGGACTATTAAAATTGTATGCAGTTGGAACATGGATGGCTTCGGTTAGGTTTTTTTTATCCGCATCATTTCCTTTTTTTCACAAGTCTCCGCCGAATGACGTCAATTGACCAGAATCGAAGTGAACGATTTCTTCGGTAAGTATATGAACGCGAATCGAGATTTCTTATTCGTTCGACGACTTTCTTTTGTGCATTGGAAATTTCCTGCGGCTTGGCTCGTCCATATTATATTGCGAGCCAGAATCGCGATCCTCCGATTCTCAACAGCTAATTCATTTCGCGGAACCATGATGAGCGATATCATGTACGTCAATCGTTTCCAATCTAATTTATACATACGTACGTACTTCCGGATAGTCTGAATATTATCTCGTACCGGCTACGTTAATGAGTGAGTGAAATAATGACTCAAATCATCTTGCAAGCTGGATGCATCATCGCGGGATCGGTTTTAGTAGTGCGAAATGGTTTCGGCGTATGTTTTTCAAGTGATAAGAGGAAAAACATTGTTGTTTGAAGCGAAACTTTTCCAATTTTATAGACGATTTTAGAAAACCTGTTGCAGGGTTCTGAACAAATCGTCTGCTGAGTTGTTTTGTCAAATATGGGAGAAAATTGTGGAAAACACTTCCAGAGGGAAGCTGGGTACTTCGAGAGTACCGAAAGGATTTGTCTAAAAGTCGAATTTTGAAACAATCTAAATTTTCCCAAGTTCAAAAAGTTAGGTGCCTAGATTATTAAAATTTTTCATTCCAAAAATCTGAATTTCTGAAATTTCTGAAGTCCAAAAAAGCCCATATCCCCTGGACGCCCCGGTCATTTCCATTTTCATACTAACCATGAAAGTATAAAACACATGTAAGATATGATTTTGCTCTTTCTGCTATATGTCAAACTGAAGTGCTCATTCTAGTCTAGTGTAATGTCTGACTTTATTTAATTGTAAGTTTAAAGAGTCGGACAAAATATTATCATGTCTCGTGAAATGTCTAAAAGTCAAATTTTGAAACAATTAAAAATTTTCCAAGTTCTAAAGTCAACTAACCACTTTATAAAAATTTTAAAAATTGAAAAAATCAGAATTTCTGAAATTTTCCAAGTCCATAAAATCGTTTGAAATCTAAAAAAATTTTCAAGACCAGAAAATCTAAAATAGCCTGACAAAATATCTGAAAGTCAGCGTGAGCTCTGAAATTTCCCAAGTCCAAAAAGTCAGTGAAAATCTGAAAATTTTTCCGAGTCCAAAAAAGTCTTATGTCTGGAATTCAGCGTGACGGAATTTCATGTTATTTTTTGATTGTTAGGTCATCGCAAAAGGGTATCCTATGGTAAAAGTTGTTTGAAATTTTCAAGTCAAGAAAGTCAAATTTCTGACAAAATGTCTAAAAGTCATCACCAACGAATTTTGTGACGTAATTTCGTCACGTTTTTCGCGAGTTTGAGATTTGTTGTCTGAAAAAGAGGCCAAATCGAGTTAGATCAAAAACCCACTACTTTGAATTTCGTCTCCTCGAGCCAATTATAGAAGAAATAAAGTCTAATTAACGTATCAAAAAATGTTGGAACTTCGAAGTTGTACGAAATGACATAAGACGATCAGCTGCCCTAAAGGTTTAATTGGGTCAAAAAATAAAAACCCACCAATTCTGAATATCTTTTTGTAGAGCAATGAAAGAGTGATTGCAATTTGGTCAAGCTGTCAAAAAAAGTAGAAGATTATCCAAACATTATGTTTTTTGACCTGAAAAAGTATCACTTAAAGGTCGGTTCAAAAACTCACCAATTCTGAATATCGTTTCCACAGGTTAATTAGTGTTTGCAAACTGGCCAATCTGCTAAACAAAAATGTGGAAAATTGTTCAGAATTTATGTGTTTTGGCTTAAAAAAGCATCAGTTGAGGTTCAGTAGGTCAAAAATTTACCAATTCCGGATATCGTATTTTTGCTTTGATTAGAAAAAAGACTATTGACTTATCAGCATACAGAGAAATCTAAAATGTAATATTTTGTTGTCCTAAACGAAGGTGATATTGGGATCAAAGGGTCAAATTGGAATCAAAAGGTCAAATGAGGATCAAAAGGGTCAAAACTTACCAGTTCCAAGTATTGTCTCATTAGATCAATTAATTTAGGACTGTAGACTAAACAACATAAAAATTTATCTAAATTGTCATATTTATTGTCCTAAACAAGGGGTCAGATCAGTATCAAAAGGTTAAACCTTGAGCTATTATATCTGAGTGCGTTAGTATAGTCTCCTTAGGTCAATTAGAGAAAGAGCTATAGCCTAATAAATGTACAAATTTATCCAAAAAGTCATATTTGTTGTCCTAATCAAGGAGTTCAGTTGGGGTCACAGGGGTCAAACTGGGATCAAAGTGGTTAAAGCTACAATTTCTGAATATCATGTCTGTTTATCAATTATAGGAAATGAAATACATTAATAAACGCAAAAAATGATTCAGTGTCAAAAAAATTGTCCAAAATGACATATTTGTCATCCTTGGAAAGGGTCAAATTAGGGTCAAAAGGGCAAAAAGTCAAACCATGTCAATTCCGGATATTACCTCTTTGGATTAATTAGAGGATAGTTGCAGCCCGTTCAACTCACCAGATAATAATGTCTCAAAGCGCACGTTCGTTGCTCTAAAAAAGGATGAAGTTAGGCCGAAATGGGCATCCTTGGCACAATGTTCTTTTGAGTCAATGCAGAAGAAAGATTAGTGTGCTCATGCCCTCCCTTCATACTATTCAAAATATTTCATCATTTTAATCCTTTTTTAATGCCTCTTAAAAATAGCCTGATGATTGAAATTTCGAAGTTAGGTCTTATTTGTCTTAATTATAGATATAATCAACTTGATTTGATCTTTTTGATCTCGTAAAATGTGGTTTAAAATTACCTACCAAAAAATTAGAAAAAATTTTCAAAATTGTCTTTCTATTTATATCTACCAACAATAAGTTATAAAACTTTGAAATGTCAAAAATACGTCACAATTTTCGTAGGTACCATAATTTGTCAACAAATTAACCAGTTTGATGAAAAAAAACGATTTTGAAAATCAGGGAGTAAAGTTCGATTTTTCATTCTCGACTTTCCAATCAAAATTATACCTATGACTTTTTACATGAAAATTAATGAATTTCTAAAACCACGATAGAGGTTGTATTCCCCCCCCCCCCACTCTTCATACCACCCATTTGTATTTTCTGCAATTAAATCCTATTGCGGAGTGCACTTCGAAGCAAATTCTAGCCATATAGAAACACGTGATTGTACCATATCCGAGCAATGTTTCTACGTAACGCGAATGAGTAACGAGTAAAATTCGTGCCTATTTACGTAATAAGCCAATAGAATTGGAACAAGGCTAAACTTAAAATTTTTCTTTAAAATTCGTTCCAAAATAGTGGATACTGACTTTGAATAGGATTTTTTTCTCAATGTTGAACTTAATGAAAAGTAATCGGATGAATGGACAGATGGTCCGGCTCAAGTTTCGTAACCGCGTTGAACGTACGTGGCTAAAAAAAAGTACATTTATGTATAGATTATAAATAAACGAAATGTTGGTTATTACCGTTTGATAATACATCGGTATGACGTTAACAAGATAAATATATCTGATTATAAGGCGATTAATAAACCGCAATTAGATAAAATTGAAAAGTAATTGAGCATAGAAAATTACCCTATGCATATTTGTACAACCATATTAATTTATTCGAGTTAGAATAATTCCTCGAAGATGATTTTTTGTTACCGATATCGATTCCGGTGGCATGATGAATTTCGGTACAGTATTGCAAATTGTAATAATTTTATTGAAACCCATTACGTACGTATTACAATCTATCGCTGTATGTGGTTTTCTGCGGATGAATTAAAGCAAAGATACGGATAGCTAGTAATGAGGGTCATTTTAATGCTTATAAGAATAACTCCGATGATAAAACCAAACTCGGCTCGATAATATTGCGATAATTATTAATAGCTTTGTTGATTATTACGACGAAAGTAATTTACGCGTGGTTTTTAGGAAAAAAGCTTCCGAAGAGATGGTAATTTTCCATAAGCGAAAGCGAATCGTAGGATAATTTACGAAAGATGATTAAAGAGACTGTTATTTTCCGCAATGAGCGAAAAAAAAGTCGAAGATGAGTCGAATTATAATTCTGAAAATTATCGTGACCATTATAGAAAGGTGAAAATTGCGAACGTGTTTTTTGCGTTATTTTCCGATAACACGAACGCTGTAATTTGGCTTGTCGAATTCGAATCACGAATTTTTAGGATATTTTTAACCATTTAATAGCTTCTTTTTCGTTTAATTACTATTACGAGGGTTTATTAATATTTCGAAATTAGGTATTGAAATATTCTCGAATTCGTAGTTCGAAGTGGTTTTTTAATATGTGATTTTTTTTTCATTATTCCGATCGAATCGAACGATATTGCAGAAAATCAACTCGCCGAGCAAAAAATTACTTATTTTTATTGCCGATTTGAAACATGTTATCGGTATTTTTTATTACAATCGAATATGGTTTGAAATTTTAATAGATATATTAAGCAATCGGTTTTTCGACATGAAGAATAAAAAAAAAATTATTACGACGAATTGCAACTGATTTGAAATAATTACGAATAAAATTTCGACGTGATTTGATTACCAAACAGTTTCGTTTTTAGTGACTTTTCAATGAGCTAAAGTTGTAAAATTCGAATTAATGGATTCGGGTAATAACGTGATTTATTGATAAAGGATCTCTGTTATTAAATGTTCGATATAATAATCGAGTTTGATGATTTGAAAATTTAGCCAACGAGGTGTCTATTTTGACGAGTGTGTTGATTAATAGAGGAGTAGATTAGAGAGATTTAACAATGAAATCGTATTTGTGAGTAGATGTAGATAATATAGAAGGCTATTAACTGTGACGCAAAAGGGACAAGCACATCAGCAAATCCAAATACGTAGTTTTAAATCAACCCTCCAATGTATTTGATAATATCTAAGTAATATTGTTAAATCTAATGTGGAGTAGTCTGAAGTACTCGTAGGCAAAATTTTATTCACTAATACACGCATAAATTGTACTTAAAATCATTAGCAATTCACTAATCGGAGATTTATTTTTTTTGTTTCAGGTGAGTACTGGTTGAAGTTTTGTAATGAAAATAACGAGAAGATAAAAACGAGTAAGTTATTTGCAAGAATGATTCGTAAAAGTGTTTGAATCCGAATTGTAGTAAATATTTGATTTTCTATCAAATCAACTATGCCTATATAATAAATTCCAGAATAGATGAGATACCTATGTGAAGTTTTTTTTCTAGAAGTCGATCATTTATTCGAGGGGGGGGGGGGGTTCAATTTTTTTTGGAATGTCACTCTATTGAATAGATTTTGTCAGAAACATTTAGCGAATAAAAAAATTCTAACCTCCTTTGAAAAAAATTGAATGCTCTTCCTTCCTTTAAATTTTCTCACTGTATAAAAAATTGTTTGCAATTGAAAATATCGAATTAGAATCACCCAATTACATCTGTTCGCTACCATTCTGGTCTACTTTCAACTTTTAAAATATGTTGACGTGAATCAGTGAGACGATGAGTGTACGTATGGTTTGGATTTTTTGATACCAAACTCATCGAAAGTGTGACGCAAATGGGTTATCGTTCGCAATTGAGTTCGGCAAAATAAAAAAAAATTATATTTTTGCAAAATCAGTGTTTCAAGATAGCAACGTTCGAGCTGCTTTGAAGTTGTGGAAGTTACTTTTTTTATGGTTTGCTGTAACTGCTTAAAAATGTTACAATAGGAGATAAAAAATGCTAATTTTGAAAATTTTGCCATTTCAAGTCTACGTATGAACATTTGTATGAAAATAGAGGTCTATCCGAATTATTTTATTTCTGGGAAATTGAAAATCAGGGCAGAACAAATCATTAAATACCCTGATTATCAATTTGTTTTGATAGGTAATCGTTATCTCTACTCAAGATAGGCAAAACATACGAATGACCATTTTCCTGAATGAACATTTTCTCTCTAAAAAGTACTTACTACATTTGATAAAAAATTGAAATATTTCGAATTCTCGGAGTTTTAATTAAAATTCTACGTACATGCATTTGAATGACGTTGCACTTCTCATTGGTCGAACTCAACTTACGTAAGTAAGTTAATTTTCTCTTGCAAATAATCGGCTAATTTCTAATTAACGCCTTTTCACCCTAATTTGAATGAGTCGTTAAATTTTAATACATTTTTAAAACTAGATTACACGAATTTCAAAATACTTGCGCATATTTTGGCGAAATTCCTTTCAAGAATACCGCTGTACTAAAATTATATGTACATAGAGTCGAAGCTGAAGGGGGAGGGGAAGCTTAATATCGTTTTGCAAGTACCTACGTCTTAGCACTTTTTTCATGCGATGGAACAAATGAGAACCAAATTTTCAAGAATGGGGTTGATTTTTGAGGGAAGTTTGAGGCTGTGAAGAAGTGAAAATTGAATTTTGGTCTGTTGAACATAAAATCAGTAGGTATTTTGTATGTATGAGTATATTTCTCGATATTTTTTACAATCTTATCGCTTTCCCTTGACTCTTGATGCACTAAAAAAAGCTTTTCTATTCATTTTTGGCATTTTTGAAAGATCAAATTTGACTTTTCAATGAAAATGTCTAATTTTACGGTTTCAGATCATTCTTGACATCCCCTGCCATTTTCATATGAAGTGTATAATTCAGGACCCTTTTTACGATTTTCTCTTGTGGGAGGGGGGGGGGTGATATAAGTCATTCATGATTATACTTATTTTTGATCGGTTCTCTCTTACATTCGGGGACGAACTGAAGTCGGCTTGAATGATGCGGCAAAAATTTAAAAGTTTCAACTTCGATAGAATTTTTTCAGACTTTCAGACTCCATACAAAGGCAATTTTTCGCATTTTTCCACTCAAAAAATCAAGTTATGTTTCTTCGCATGGAATAGTCATCAAAATCACAATCTAAATCATGGAGTGAGCTAAAAATGCAAAAATAGAAGAAAGCTAGGATTGTTTGAAGCTTTGAACTCCACAATTATGTACTCTGGTCAAAAATACGTTCAAATTTCAAGATTTTTTTGTAATAAAAAATCATGTTTTGAGATCATAATTTTGAATCATTCTTTGTAAAACGATTTTCACGATTTTCAAGAATTTCGAAAATGATTTCATAATTTTAATTTAAAATCATGTTGGGAATGATTTTGCCCATTTCTGCTCAAAATGCAAAATTTTCCAAATTTTCTAAGAAAAGAGGTCAACACTTTCAAAAGTTTTCCCATTCCACCGCAATGTATCATATTATTTATTGCTTGATTTTTCAATAAAATATCCTTTTTTTGGCCCTGCGCGACGATTATACCCCTAATAATCCCCCCAAAGTAGCCTTGGTATAACCTCATGAATATTTTTCGGAATGAATTATGGGAGGGGGTTGTTTTTCTGATCATAAAATGAATTAATGTTCTATTTTTAGCTCTTCTGAGGAGTATCTTCTTTTTAAGTTTTGCTTCAAGTTTGGTGAAAATCCCTCAAAAATTTTTTCTCATTCGAAACTACAATGCACCCATAAAAATTGACTGCGGAAACGTAGCAATCACTCCCCATGGAATCTGAATTACGATTGGGTACTTTATCTCGCGATGTTTGTATCGAGTAGCGCGTGGCCTGCTCGACTCGTAGGTAATTAATATCAGGTTTTTGTAATTTAAAGGAATTTAAATGACGTCATTAAATCGTCAGCTCGCGGTAAAACACCCAACTCGACTGTCCGGATAAAATAGAACGAGTTTTCGGGCCGCGATTGATGTATGAAAAATGGCAAATAACTGTCGCGCCGATGACAAATTCGTATGCTTATATAAATGGCCATTCTTTTATCTTTTTTTGGTCTTCATTATACGCTCGCTTTCTGTCAATTGATTCTATACGACTGACTCGACGATGGGTTCATTGCTCAACCAGAATGAGATTATCAATCGAGATCAAATCGATCGTCGATAAGATATTTGTTACGTAATAGAATTCAGTTTTATACACATGCTAATGAATATAGCGATGGGAATAGTTCTTCAAAATGTTTCCATTATTCGAAATTAACCTAGTTGCTGTTGAAATTACGCAAGCATATAGAGCGATATGGTATTCTCAAAATATGCGGCGATGATTTATTCGAGAAATTTTCTTCATTAATGATTTATAGGTACCGACGGATGACGTCGGTGTAGCATTTCTAAAGGAATTCGTCGACCGTTGACATTTATGACGTACGAAATCCACAATAATCGCATATTCTGATGATACGAGGTTCGCGTAGCATAAAATTCTGAATGCGACGATTTCGCGAAATATCTGTGACAATTTTTCCATTACCATGGGTAATATGTAAAATGCGTCATTACGCTCGTACGAGGATGAGAAAGTATAAGGTGCAAAGATACCTTATATAGATATGTATCTAGAGTAAATCCAATTCCTGCCTATAAAATTGAAGGTGTACGAGGTACTGGGCTCTTTCAGGGTTTTGATTGGGGTAATTTAAACGAGGTGCTTGAGTTATCTCTTTTGAAGTGGGTACTTGTCGAATACTCGAATTATGAATTGAAAATGATTAAGTATATTTGAGATTCGTTGGAACACACGGTATATTTACCAATCAATGATTCATGTACGAAATTGGAAAATTGAATTATTACGAATAGTTTCGGAAAGTCGTTGCTCCTTGGATCGTTAGAAAGTTTATGCAGAAGAATTGACCTATTTTCATATTTAAAGCACTTAAGAACTTGGATTTTTGCGTCACGAAACTTTTTTACCCTGGATGATTTTGGACTGAGAAATTTTCAAATTGTAAAAATGGTTCGAACACTGTAAAATTTTTCAGCATTTTCATACCTAAGCTATTTATAATATGATTAAATCGGTCAAAAGATCATGGAAATTGTTGTGTTGTTAAAAGGGTCAAAAATTTAATAATTTTTGAAAAAATTATCAAATACTATGAAAATTGTTGGAAGTGCGGTGAAAAATTATCGAAATTGCCATAAAAATTGGTAAAAATATGTATCGTGGAAATGGCCTCAAAATCATTGAAGGTACTGTCAATAATTTCGTAAAAATTGTTGAAATTTTCTGCAAACTGGGTTTTAAAGTATCGCAAAAATGGTCGCGAAATCTGTTGAAGACCTTGAAAACATCGATTTCATAAAAATCATTTGAAATATGAAAAAAACTGTCAAATTGTATGAAAATCGTTGAAAATGTTGAAATTATCAAAATATTAACAAAAGTTGAAAAAAATATTGGAAAAATGGTCTGAAAATCATGAAAATTGTTGAAAATTTTGTAGAAATAGTTATAAGATCAAGAAATCTGTTGAAAATCTCGAAAACATTGGTTAAATTTCCATGAAAATAATTTGAAGTTGGAAAAAATTGTCAAAATGATGGTAATAAAATAAGTTAGTAAAAATATTGTAAAAATGGTTTAAAAAACATGATAATAGTCGAAAATTTCGTAATAATGCAGGTCACAAAATCTGTTGAAAATCTCGAAAATATTTGGTTAATTTTCATTAAAATCATTTGAAATAGGGAAAAAAGTTGTCAAAAAATAATTTTAATCGTCGAAAATGTTGGTATAGGTATCTACTTAATTGTCGAAATTTTCACTAAAATTGGTTGAAGCATTGTAAAAATTATCAAAAAATATGAAATCCGTTCGTAAATCGCGTTGCAGCTTCTGAAATTTTCGTAACATTTTCGAATAAAATTTTTAATTTTATACAAGTTTTGCGTTATTTTTACTGATCATTATGAAAATTTGTGAATATTGCAATTTTTCTTTGGCTTTTCAACCACTTTTACTGCATTTTTCGATGATTTTGAAGAATATCTTCACAAATACGAGACCTTCGATTATTTTCATGGTTGTTTTGATTTTTAAAATGAAGTTTTTACTGATTTTTTGGAAATTGAAGTTTTGCTATGGGCAATACCGCGAAAAACCTGACGAAATCTCTTCACGAAATTCCTTGGCGATGACTTTTAGACATTTTGTCAGACAAACAATTTAGCTTTTTTGAACTTGAAAAATTAATTTTTAGACATTTTGTCCGACTTTTTTGTACTTGGAACAATTTTTAGATTTCCGTTGAATTTTTGGACTTGAAAAATTTCAACTTTGTGAACTTACAAATTTCAAGGTCCTCTGCAACTTCGATGATTTTCAATTCCTATGATTTTTTTGCCATAGTTGTCCCCTCCCCACCTCTCTGATCCATACGATGGAATATCAAATTCGATATCTTTGAAATTTCATAGCCCCCCCCCCCGAAATATAATTTTTATGCAATATCTATACGTGATTTTTCCCATCGCGCGATACCGCGGATCGAAATCTCGAACAAATGAATTCGGCACGTTCGCTTGACAAGATGAGCTGTCAAGTCGAGCCATTAAATCATTGCAGATTGCAGAGATACCGAAAAAACGACTCGGCTGTCGAAGGTAGATCTAGATACGAACACGAATCACGCTCACGTGCAGCGAATTGGAATAATTTGTTTAATTTTTTAAAAGGTTTCACGCCGAAGTGTCGAATCAATTAATATTCGTACAAGTGCAGCGTGATCAAGGGGTCCGAAAAGTAATCCGATCGCGATTTGAAAACAAGAAATGCTCGCACGTTTGGTAAAGGCATGTGATCTGCCGGATATCGTATCACACACGCGTATGTTTTATCGAAAATGTAACCCCAAAGTACCTAATCATTTCAAGGATAAGGTAAATTTAGATTTTTCAACTTTTCATCGAGCGCTTTTTTCTACGTCATTGACAGTCTCTCAATATTGGATTTATAAACGAGGTTCACCGTGTTGTACTCGTATCATCTGATAACAAACACATATCTCGTGTGTTGGAAAATCTCGAATGCAAGATTTTCGTATTAATTTACACGCCCAATTTGAAATTTAATTGGAGCATGAATAATTTTCGCGCAGATTTAAATCTCGAAATTGCTAATGTAAAAATTAATCACATTTTATTAAAATTTTCATTTTTTTGATATCTGCTCCACGTGCGAATCGGAGGGAATTTTTTCTATCGGTGTGAAAGTTTTGGTATATGGAGGAGGGGAAGTAGGTGTTCTCTCTTTTTTTTGTGTGTCAGGATGTAGTCGCGATTTTACGTCAAATAATGTTTACGATTTGACAGGCTCTAATAAACATACTCGTATGGTACCTTGTAATAATTGACGATGAAATTCGTGTCACAGTTTTGATGAAATTTTATTCACTAGTCATGCGTGAAAGGTTATGACGAAGTGTTTTTCTTTTTCACAAGGCTAAAAGAAATTTACGAGTATCGCCTCTAACAGTGAATTTTTCTTTTCGTATTGTTTGATTTTTCTCAGCATACTTTTTATACAGATAAATACACCATTTTGATCTCATTACGAAAAATTATACCTTTATACGAATATACGAGTAGAAACGACGAATTATGTAGAAAATAGATACCTTCGCACATATAATGACGAGTAGAAAGCAAAAATAATATTCGAAGAAAAAAGCAAATCGCCAGTCGCCAACGTTCTTGTTTATCGATTTGCAAGAGTTGAAATCCCCCTATAAACAAACCTTTATTGCTCTTATCATTGAACTCGCGAATCGATTAATGAATTTTTTTTTTAAATCGTTTTAATAACCCGAGATATATTATACACGAGTAATTACACGGTACGATTTTTAATCAGATAGGCTCATTGGCTGGTCTCCGAAAATTCCCTATAATTAATCAGGAAAAAAAATTTTGAACTTTGAGAATTTTCTTTGAAGAAGGCTGCCAGTCCTCCGTACTCGGTGTCCTTAAAAGTTAATTTTTCGTTGCGTAGTTTGAAATCGCCAATTATATGCCCCAGGCTGTGTAGATTTTGATGGCTTAATAATTCGCAATCGTAATTATCCTTTCGCGGAGGAAGTTTATTAAGATGTTGGAATTTTAAAGAATGGAGAGGTATGGTTCGAATAGATAACTTGTCGAGTAAATGAGTGTGTAGGTATCCTAAAATGGTATCGTGATTTATTATTTTTTACTGTAGTAGGTATGTAATTTTTTGACCAATTTTAACATACTTACCGAGCGTGGATTTAAGTAGGCTTAATGTTAATGTAATTGGTATACGTTCGTTCTTAAATCATGAAATACCGCAAACCACATTCCACATTATTACAATTTGATATGGATTTTCTGATTTGAACAGAAGCCAATTAAACTGAACAAAACGAATTGGGTTTTGTCTGTGATTTTTATTCTATTTTTAAAGTTGACCCCTCTAAAAAAAACGAAATGGATCAATGACTAATTGTGAAATGTTAAGTATCTTAAAAAATAATGAATAAGTGTAGGAAATGAGTGGCAAATTTCGTGGTCGATATCTGCTACACAATATAAGCATATTCTACTCGTAAAATGAAGCAAATTGTCAAAATTCGTATTTTCCTGGGTTTTGAGACCTCGATCAAAAAATATGTATTCATTTTTCCTTTCTTTTAAAACTCCTTTCTAAAAACCATAATTTTCTCATTACATAAGTGTAGCCACAGGGTATGCTGGGTGTGCCATGGCACGCCCAGTCAATTCTCGAATTTTTTCCCCATCGACAAATATTCGAAATTACTGTTCACCTTTTAAATTTTCGTAAAATCTACCAAAGTTTACAGAAACAAGTTCAGTTTCTAAACTTTCTCTGTAATTATCACAAAAACTAGGCTTTCTATTGAAAAAACTATCTGCATCAAAAAGAAAGAAAATTTTATGATCTGCAATTTTGGTTCCTACCTAATCACACTTTTTTTCATAAGAGGCTTCATTCATCTAGAAAATTGATTTTTTTTAATTGTAGGGAAGAATCATAAAATACTTCGAGAATTTTTTCTCACTCTCCAATCTTCTGCAGCAAAATTGACGGAAATTAGGTTTAAGGTGGAGAGGGGGGGGCTCCGCTGGAAAAAACTATTCAATCTGCTGCTCTTGCACAGTTTTTGGCACACTTGCTTGTGAAGCTCAGGCTTTGTCTATGCCTCATTATGGTTCCTTAGTAATTCCTCAAACGAGGTTATACCTCTTTGCTCAAGTCGCTTGAGAAATTTGTTAGAATAGAATAAAAATCGAAAAAATATGGTTAATCGTTCAAAATAGCTCGAAAAGTGGTTAAAATGTCGTTAAAATTATTCAAATTTTGAAAAAAAAAAAAGTGAAAAATTGGTTAATATTATTCAAAAATTGATAAAACATCAATGAAATTGTTCAAAAGTTCATTGAAATGAATTAAAAATTGTGTAAAAAAAATGTAAAAATTGATGAAATTCCATTATAGGTATTATCTATTTTTTTTATTAGACAATTTTTGCTTTTTGAACGAATTTTTTGAAAAATTTCAATGAGCTTTCTTCCTTTTCCTATGTTTTGGAAAATTAATTTCAAAATCATGTTTTGTTTTCATTAAAAAAAAATTTCTGGTAGTGATACTGCCGTAGAGCCCCCTTCAAAAATTTTACTCAATTTCCATGCCTTTGGATCCTCTGGTTACGATTCCATTTGCCCTGGCTTAAAAAAAATCTAACTACGAACCTCGTGAAAAATGAAGCCAAAAATGTAATTTTTTGATATTTTGACTAATTTTAGCTACATTTTCAGTAATTTTGATAAAATTTCAAGGTTTTTCAAAAAAATTGGAATATCTTTTCAAGCAATGTTCATCAGTTTTCAATGTTTTTGTGCAAATTCCATCAACATTTGGACAAGTTTTTCATAATCTTTTTTTTTTTGGTACATAATTTGAAGCATTTTTACGACATTTAAAACAACTTGAATCCGAAATTGATTATTTTTAAGATAATTTTAAACATATTTTTAAATGATTTGAACAATTTTTTATAACAGTTTTTAAAGTTTTTATACTTTTTCAATAATTTTTTGGTATCTTTCAGCAGATTTTATGACATTTGGAATATTTTTTTCAATTTCATAAGTTCTTCTTATGATTAGAAACAATCTCGATACATTTAAACCCACTTACAAGCAATTTAAGGCATTTTTTAAAGCTATAAACGATCAAAAGTCAATTGCAATTATTAATGTCCCATTGTAAAAATTTCTTAAATTTCGGAAATTAAAATTCCGCTAATCCGAAGCAAATCAACAAAGTTAAAATTTCGATGGCAAATTCGCAACAAATGGAAATATGAAAAAAAATTGAAATTCTCGAGCGAACGTTGTAAAGTAATTGGCCATTACGAACACGCGTCAAACGTCAAAGTTGATACAATTTTCCGTGTAATAACCTATGCTATTAGTCTTCTCAGTCGAATCAAGACAGAGGGAGCCGAGGGAATACGCCTAAATCGAGATTTTTCTGTATTCGCCGAACTAAACCATGTTAGTAACCCCTACTTTACTCCTTAGCGATTTCGCCGAGATCGATATTTATGCGACAGATTGCCATTGATTGACGTCAGTTTAATTAATGTCTTTATCGGTTTTACTTATCCTCCTCTCCGCCACTCGACGCTTGTCTGTACACTTGTGTTGATAAATTCTCACCATACCATTTTCGCCCCTACCCGTAATCCGGTTATACTTGATTTTCGGTTGTCGAATTTTCCTAATATTTCTTCAACAGCAGCACTTTTTTAATACAATTCTTTTCCAAGAAAGGCGCTAATTTGTTAAAAACAATTTATCAATTCTCTCCTTTTATGACATGCATGAAAAAAATGACAGACGTGGTTCGTTCGTCGTCGTCGTTAAATTTACGACGAGTTTTTGTCGATTTTTTAACAATTTTTTTTTAATATACTTACATATGTATGTGTACATTTTGAACATTCTTTTATGTTTATGTTCTCGCCAGCGTACACGAATTTCGAGACGTTTTCCGGGTAATGTTTGCATACGAAAATATTCAAAATTGTTACCATTAATTTGGACACATTTTATGGATCGAATAACACTCCGACATTGGTATTTTTTTGTATCGAAATGATGCATTATACAGTATGTGAAATATGCGTGATGTCAAAACGCTGCTCTTCGTCGCCAATCTATTGTATTTTTTCCTTCAAATTGACCAATTCTTGGAAAATTTCAAGTACAAGGCGAAGTCGTCGTTAATCGAGGCGAAAAAGTGTTAATGTGTGAATAATAAACACGTCGATTGGCGCGGCAAATTGTCGACTTTCTCTGTATACCTACGATTCGTCGAAACCGTACCTTATTTCCATCAATCGAGAAAAAAATTCGCAAGAGCGTAAAAAATTCATAGAAATGCGTGCTTTCAGCTTTCGTCGCCACGGATATCGAAACACGAAACGTATAATTTTCTTACGAAGCTAATTTTCAATACATCGTGCATACAAATAGATGCTTCGAATAATGCTAATTACCATTCGTTTAATTACTAATTCGAGAACTGATAACCTTGGACCTTTTTTTTTTACTCGAGACTCGAATATTGTTTTTCCAAAATAACGTTTTTTTTCTCTCGCTCGAACTAGGTTATGGTGGTTTTGTTGGTTTTAGAAATTAATTTTTCAAACCGAACGTGTAATTTTTAAGCGGATAAAAAATTCATCGCCTGAGACTTTTGGCTGTTGTTGGTTTTTTTACGAGTTCCGACCTTCTTAATTGTTAAATATTCAATTCGACTGGTAATTGATTTTCATTTTCGATTCAAATTATAAGGTAGAATACAAATATCGATTTGTTTTTCCCATATCTTGTGAGAAAAATCAATTGAAAAAAATATTTTTCAAGTTTTCTTACTGCAGAAATGCAGTAGGTAATTTAGGTCTCGTGAAAAAAAAAAACATTCTTTCGTGATTTTCTATTTTGATTTGAAAATTTGAGAAAAAACCCAAACTAAGATCAGTTTTATAGAAGGCCCATGTGTTTTTTGCTGATTTATGAGGAGATTGATCCGTGTAAACTTGGTTCGCTCATCAGAATGTGCTGATGGTTTGAAAATTTTGAATTCCACTTCGACACGAGTTGAATGCATTTTCATTCGTGGGGTAATTGTACGTAAATTGTGCTTTATTGTTTTCTCGTAAGGGAAGAAGAAACAACACATTCGATGTATTTCGTAATATATTCGTACTCACGAGCTACGCTGAATTGTTAGTCAGAATTTATGATGTATTGAAGGTACTCGAGGCATTATTTTGTACTCTTTGTTAAACCATCTACGCGTGATTACCGATGTTTTTGAAAAAAATGAGAAAAAAATTAAGTACGTCAAAATTATTACGTACTATTGTCCGATTAGGTTACGTATGCTAGGGGGTATTTGTTCTATGCATTTTAACAAACAAAAAAATTTATGACAAGTTGAAGCTTCGTCTCTGTTCCGTACAATTTTTTGATAATTAAGGTGCCCAGAGGTTGAATGGGATGTTGTTGAAAAAATACATCAATCGTATGCATGATTCATTCGAATAACAAGAAGCGTTGAAATTTTCCTGTTTAACAAATATTTAAATTAGTCGACGAGTAATTTAATGTGAGAAGAAAATTGTATTGTTGTTTGGATAACTTCCTTTCTGTTTTTTACTGAATTTTTTTCATGTTGAATCTTTGATTAAATCTCTAGATGTGTCGTAGATAAGATTTGTTTTTTAATTAATTGCAATTTTTTTAAAAATAATTGGCTTGAATGGTGATCCATTATAAAGATTTTTGAACGATTTTAAAAGAAATTATTTTTTCCAAAATACTTCCATCGACAAGCTAATTGAATTAATTTTTTGTGAATTCGGTCACGAACGATCAAATCGTTTATCTAAAATGATTAAATAACCCATAACAAACGAATAATTTTCTAGAAAAATATCGCGAATAATTTTTTGAATGAATCAGACTTTTATGATTCGGAAATGGGGAAATTGAATGTTGTTTTGAAGGAAATCATTGGCAAGGGTTACCTAATGAAAGAATTCATAATTTCTTGTGAAAAAAGTATCCAGAGAAATATCGTTTGCGAACGGTTCCGTTATTTTTCAAAAAGAAAAGATAAACGTTCGTGACAGAATCATTTACGAACCACTGAACATTTCTTTGTGATGGATCCCTTGCGAAAATTGAAACATTTGATCATAAATATTATTCGTAAAATGCTGAATCTTTGATCAGAATCATTCGCGAACGTCTTAAACATTTTGTGAATAAATTTGAATTTCTGAAGCTTGATTCAGAAGGGGAACGACCGAATCTCTCATTTTGTAAATCGTTCATTCCAGGAATCATTTGTTGACGATTGAATCGTTCACACCGTGAATCGTTCGTTGGTGAAATATTCGCGAACGATTAAATCGCACACTCTATGAATCACTTTCATTTACGAACAAATAAATCACTCGTTCGAGGAATCAGTTATTGACAATGGAATTGTTCGCTGGTGAATCATTCGTGAACGATCAAATCGTTCATTCTGGGAATCATTTGTTGACACTTGAATTGATTACTTGATGGATCCTTCTTAATTAACACATTCGCGAACGATCAATTGCCCACTCGACGAATCGTTCGCGAACGATTAAAAATTTCACTCTGCGAATCGTTTGCGAATGATTAAATCTTTCGTTTGTGGAATCATTTGTTGACGTGATTGAATCGTTCGCTGGTAAATCATTTATGAACCATCGAATCGCCCACTTGGTGAATCATTCGCGAACGATTAAATCGTTCATTTGGGGAATCATCAGTGTTGACACTTGAATTAATTGCTTGATGAATTGTTCAATAATAAAACATTCGGAAACAATTGAATCGTTCACATGGTGAATCATTCGCAAACGATCAAATTGCCTACTTGGCGAATCATTCTGTCTGCTGTCTGTCTGCCTGTCTCCCTGGCTGCCATTCAGACAATCATTGTTGACGATTGAATCGTTCACCTAATGACCTAATGAATCATTTCTGAACATGTACAGAATCTTTCTCCAACGGATTATTTGCGAACAATCGAATGATTCTCTGTCCAATCATTCAAGATCGATTGAATTGAAAATGAATCGTTCTTCAGAGAATAATTTATGAATGGATTGAACTGATGGTATCAGTTATTTGTTGAATGAAAAGTGCAATGATTTATACCTAATCATTAGAGGATTATTCGATCGTGAATGATTTGTTCAAATTCTACATCATTGATTTCCATATTTGAAAAAAAAATGGAAAGTTATTTTGAACGAAATTCACAAAATATGATAATTGATCAAATTAGCTCCAAGTTTCTATAAATTTTGTGAATGAAAACAGTGCCACCAATCGACTGAACGTTTATGCAACTAAACATAGACTACGAGTATTATAGACCAAGTCACTATATAATTGGAATGAATTAAACCTTGCCCATCAATGAATTCATAAATTGAATTAATTGATGGTAATGTTTTTTTTTTTTTTAGAACAAACTTTGCTAGATTAGGAATACTGCAGATATAAATGTAAATTATCGATACGATTATTTTATTCGCTTGTCTCGTCGACTTTTACACGACGAAAATAAAGTTTTTCCATCGTCACAAAGTCGTAGGATTCTATCGACGCGTGTACCTACGATTTGAAGCGTAGCTTGTGGAGTATCTGTATGTATAGTTGAAGTGATGTCATCGCAAACAAGCCGTCGTTTCACGTTACATCTTATTATTCTCAGCTTTATGCAGCATAATCTGGAAAAAGAAAAATCTCTGCCCTCTTTTCGTCTCGTTAAACAAATGGAGATGTCTTAAGCTGACGTAAACGAATACGTCAATCAAAACTGTGTCATACAATGTGTAAGAAAACCGTAAGTAAGCCGAGTGTGTACATAACGTTTATTAATTTATGTTTATAGTGTTTATTTGTTGATTTGTGTATAGCGAATACGAGGTGAGAAAAATTACCTATAGAAAAGTTCCGCACGCAGATACGTCTACGTTACGTATTAATTTCATATTTATTCGCTGTGCAGAGTGCAGTTTATTGATGAGGTTGCGTGTTTTATGACGTTCGAAAAAAAATTTTCCTAATCCGAGTAAACGTGTTATTAATTATTGTTACCGCTTGTAAATGTACTCGTAATGTAATGTACAGCAAATACGTCATAAAACGTCATAGTCTACCTGACGTAGATCTACGTATGCCTATACCATAGAGTAAAATTGCTGGAAAAATGATATCCGAAGATGAAAGTATCATCAGGGTGTTCCCGAAAACACGTACGTACATACGTGTTCGCAAGGCTACCCTAGATATCAATACTTGTCATACTCGTAGATGAACAACGAGCTAATTTAACCAGTCCTTAGAAGGAATATTTTCCCAGAGTTTGATTGATCACACCAATGTTTCGAGAGTTTTCTTCGCTTTGAAATTGGTTTCTACTTAGAAGATAATTTCGTCGTATTACTCATCGAAAATAGATCATCGCGGTGATTTTTCGTTTTACCATCTTGCCCGTTTTGGAAATTGGACTCGATGACGAATTTCGTATTTCATTAATCATCGTGTTTTTAAATAATGAAAATTCAAGAATAAACTGATTATTCATTCTGAGGTGGGACGAAAAAATTAGTATGAATTACCTTTAAAACAATACGAATCGAGGATTATAAATAGATTAAAATATATTTGATTGCGTACAATAATCTAGCTTCTTTTTTACTTAAGAAATTGCTTATCTTAGTACCTAGCAGTTGGATTGAAAAATTTTTCAAACAAAATTTGTAGATTGGAAGGTTTTGAATACTTTTAGTCATGAGAAAAATTTTGATTGGACGCTTCTTTCTTCACCAATTTTATAATTTAAATGTCCAAAACCATTCTTCAGTTCAATTTTCCATGATTTACATGATACTAGGCGTATTTCTCCTTACCAATTTTAGATCGAATTCGAAAAATATTTGAACTGACAAATTATGAAATTATACAAACGAATGAAGGGTCTAAACGATATTTTTCTAATGACTGAAAATATTTTCAGTATTACCATGTAGGTACATTTTTTTTTGAAGAAATTTCCAATAGAAGTCTCAGATAGATACAAAAAAATCATCAAAATCATGATTCAAATCATTTAGGTGAATGATTTCAATATGATGACTCAAAATCATTTTTTGAAAAATGATTTTCAATTTTCCATAAAAATTTATTGAAAATCAAATTATCTTTCTTTGCGTAGAAGAGTCATTAAAATCACGATCTAAGTCTTTGAGGTGAGCTAAAAATAACAAAATGAGAAGAAAGGTAGAATTGTTTGAAGCTGTAAACTTCACAATTATAAGCGCTGTTCAGTAAAAAGTTCAAATTTCAAGATTTTTTAAATAATTATTATGATTTTCGGGAATCAGGATTTTTTGTATTGAGAAAAATTATGTTTTTAAACCATAAATTTTTGTAATTTGTTTTTCATGATTATCAAGAATTTTGAAAATGATTTCATAATTTCGATTTAAAATCATTTTGGGAATGAGTTTCCCTATCTTTGCTCAAAGTGTAAAATTTCCCATTTTCCAAGAGAAGAGGTCGCCACCTTTGTAAATTTTCCCATTCAACCTTAATGCACTATATTTATTACTTGATTTTTCATTAAAATGCCCTCCCCAGCGGTCTTGATACAGGGTATTCTTTCCAAAAATTTTGAAAAATTATGGTTTTTGGACACCTTGTATTTGGTCTTATTTATGCTTGCGATGAAAAATTTTTCTGTAAATATTTTTGTTCGCCTCTTCGACCTTTTCCCCTCTTCTGAAGGTGTTAGTTTTTATGTGAGCAAAAGGCTGCTAAGTTTTAGCTCATTACATAAAATTAAAAAACAACTAAGAACTGAATTATTTTCAAAATTTTAAAATATGTTATTCTACTCTCTCAATGAATATTTCTTAACAGTGAATTTGGTTGGAAAAATGTTGGCTTTCTTTGATGGGATGTGAGAGAGGGGATTCAGAATGACTTCAATCATTGAAAAAATTATAATTTGAAAATTTTCAAGATTATGTCATAAATTAGGTAGCCTACTTTTCGGTGTAGCCATTTTACTGGAAAATAGCTTCGAAAAAATTATTTTCCCCTCTCCCTCCCCCTCATTTGAGACAAAACGAAAAATGGTCAATCTTTTGTCAATTTATGAAGTAATACAACTTTATTTTTCATCTTGGAAAGCAGCTTAATCATTTTTTTTACATGTGTAAGTTTTATAGCAGGGCTTATCTAAAAAAGAGGCGAAAAATTTTCATTCGAAAAGCTAAAAAAGAAACTGGAATCAAAGACCAAATAAATATTGAAATGACATTTTGATAAATTGTTATGAAAAAGTCAAAAGAAATGAATTTTCTCAAGTTTTGTGAAGTCTGATAAAATGTTAAAAGGTTATACGTGTAGAAATAACAAAAAGCGATGTTTAATTGAATCGAATTTTTATTGAAATACCATGATTGAAAAATAAATTTAGTATTCAGACAAAAATGCCAAAAAAATGATAACAACAGGAAAAGTCAGTATTAAATACTTGATAAGTGGGTAAAATCCTCAAAAAAAAATCTATCCTTTAAAAACTTTTCTTCTAACGTAAACCTAGTGTATTTTTTTATTTAACTTTTTGAAAATTCGAGTTAATTTGAAGCCTCCTTTTCATTTCCAATCGGGCGTAAAGAAAATTCCGGCAGCACTTCCTTTCAGGATGAACGATACCAAGGGTTAAGAGGAAGTGAAAACCCAATTTTTTTAGAATTTGGAGCCTCCGAGCATCGTCAGGTGAAAAAGGAACAAAAACTAAGTATTTTCATATAAAGACGAACAACTTTGAAAAACGAACAGCAACTTTTGAAAACTTGGAAATTTTCGAAATCGATGTATCAAAATTATTCGCAACATTTGAAATTTTCTAAGCGCCAAAATTACTTGTTTATTAATATCAACTTCGTTAATCAATGAACCATACAATACACACATATTGTGTTCAGTTTTCTCGATATATTTTGTACACGCTGCTGGGTCAAATAATTATTTTATTCCAATAGTTATACCTTTATCATAACACTTGATACTCAGTCAGCTCCACAGCACATACAAAAATCGTAACTATTATCAAATAGATCATGGCCCAATACATCAACAATGTATTAACATAAATTGAGGTCGATAATACCAACGGGGCTTTAAAACTGATGAGGAAATCTCCTATTGAAATCGCGTTTCCGTCACCTCAAAAGTAATTCGTCGTTAAAAATTGTTTGTAATAATGAAATTCTCAATAAAAAGCCTTCGCTACCGCCAAAGCTAGAAAGCGTTACAACACGTAAATATCCTTTAAAATTTTTATGCCACATAGAATTGGAACGCGTCAGTACGAACGTCGTCGGTTGACGTCAAACCGACTACTTTCTGATAAGCCGATCGCATATTAATTAATTTTCACCGCACGTAGCTTTTTTTCTTTTTCCTTCTATTTAAAAAAGCTAGTTGGTAGATATCTGATGTACCTATATAAAGCCCATAGTTCGATTTAAAATTAGTCAGCTCGTGTGTACTATGGGTATAGCGCCAACGATTCAACGACCTTTGTAAATATATACAAATGTAGGCAAAGAAATCAGATCAATGCACCTTGTCAGCACGTCACAATGACGTATCGTTCAGACCTACACATTTATCCCAGAACACCATTATTCAAGCCGTATATGCATACGTATGTAGTTGTATTTCGTCAACCGCAATTACCCGTACAAGTAGAATATCTGCGAAAAATTTCTCGATCGTATCTACGTACTCGTATTTCCTTACGTATGTAATACTTATACTTTTATGTAATCATTCCGGTCTAATGGATTTAGTGAGGAGAAAAATTTCACAGTTGTGTCATTAGATTAATAGGTAATGACGAACGAAGTCAAACATTCTAGCGGTAAAATTATACATTCGTCAGAGTCAGACTCGAAATACCAAATATTTATCGAGGTATTTATTGTTTCGGCGGCCCATCGTTCGATGTAAAGATTCCGTTGTATATTTGGAATCGCATCGACGCCTCGAATAAACAGTACACGTGGGAAATGGTGGTTAGAAAAATTCCATTTTTAATATTTTTCGCCCTGTTCGTAAATTACATTTATTATCTTACCTATGCACTTGCATACGTGCAATTATCAAATTTCACGTAACATGCCACCTGTATATCGCCGGTGCTATAATCGTATAATACGATACTTAGACCCTGCGAATACGTAAGTATGCGCCATAAAAATGTGGTCCACAAGCGAATAAACAGAATTGTTTTATGTACCGGGTATTCTACTACACCTATTAAACTTCTCGATGTAAGCAAACATTTCATTCGTATGGGTACGAACAAACATCGTAAGTTAGATTCGTCAACAAGACAACTTTCCGTTCGGATCATGTACCTACGTAATGATTTAAGGTCGATCGAATCAACAAGAAAAAGTTCTCGTACGTGAAAGGTTAACCGAGCATGATGCAATGCAAAAATCCCAAATTATTCGATTCGGAAGGATTTGTGAGAAAAAGTCTACATCATTGGCGAATTTACGTAGGTTGGTGATATCTGGTCTATGTGTTCGTGGAATGATCATCGACGTAGGTTTTTTAGTGAATCTTTTGCAGAAATCAATGACGAGCTAATGTATTCAGATCGAATTCGAAAATAAAAATATCTTCAACTAAGTGGGGAAAAGCTTCATGAGAAAAGTAAGAGAGGAAGTAAAGGTTTCAAAACAACAAAGTGGTTTTGACAAAATGAACAATTGGCTACTTTGAATGTCGAAAAAGGTTTTCAACGTGGAAAATCATTATTATTCTGATTTGCATATCTCAGAAAATTTAAAAATATGAGTGCATTATGAAACAATATGAATTTTTGTATCTATTTCGCAATTGATATACGTATAATTATCTACCTCATTACCTGAAAAAATATCATCGATATACTAATGAGAGCTAAATGGAATAAAAATTGTCCAAAAGTTTTCACCAAAGTGAATAAAATGCAAATGAATCCAAACAATTAATTGCAGCTTTTTCCAAAAATCTTCGAAGAATAATCATTTTGAAAGTATCAGAAAATAAATCTGTATTCACTGTTGAGTAAAAAATTAGGGTGGTTCTTATTTTCAACTTTTGAATTTTTTGCCCCCTCCCCCCCACCAAGATTGGTTCTTTTTATGAGAAAATAATTCCTTATTTTTTATTTTTTATTTTTTACTTGAATTCTAAGTGGTGCCTTCAAGCTCCCCCATTTTTAAAAAACTCGAAGAAATGAAAATTAGATGAAAGTTTAATATTTTTGATTTTTTTTATTCCAGACTCTCCCAGTATTTCACCTGATTTCAAATAATCAATGAAAATGTCTAACCTCCTCCACAGATTTTCTCATTGGAGGGGATACTGGAAATTTAGGAGTCATTTCTAATAAAAGTGGGTGGGGGAGGGTATTAAGAGAGAATGGAGCAAAAAAATCGAAAATCAGAAAAAAAATTTCATCACTCTTTTTTCAATTTTTTTGAAAATTTGGAAAAGATTTGGCACCACTTATTTTGCTTGTAGGGGGCTGAAACTTTCTCGGATTTATTTTTTCATAAAAAGGAACAATTTCAAAGGATGGGAGTAAAGCAAATCAGAAAAATTTTCCAGCAAGTATAAATAAGAACCACCCTGAAGATAGCAGTAAATCATGCCAATAGGGCTCAAATTAGTCAGTTTTTAAAAGTGATTGATCGCATTTCGAAATGAATTCAATATGATATAAATGGCCAATTGTAAAATTTCAACAGCCTGTTTTTAATACTTGACTTATTATCAAGATAACCAAAGAATTTACGAAGAAAAAATTATTATTTAAAGGAGAAGGGGATATTGGTGTATATCCTTGAACATTATTTTCGTAACTTGATTCTATCAGCGTGGAATGAAAAATATTGTTGAAAATTCGATACAATGTCGTAAAAATCGTCGAAATTCGCTTCAAATTGCTCAAAATTTTGGTTAAAATTCAAATAAACGGTAAATTTTTACAATGTTTTGCGCTCATTTTGAAAGGAATATTTTGAACCATTTTTTTGACAACTTGAAAACTTGTTTATTGTTTTTTTTTTGCAAAACTTTCAATAAAAATGTAACATTTTCCATCATATTTTATGCAAATATTATGCAAATACTAATATATTGAATTTTCATCAATTTTTACGTCATTTTCAACGATGTTAGTTCAAGTTCATATTAAACAAATCTTTCTTCTATTTTAAACGACTTTCATTATGTTTCGAGTGAAATTTCTTTATTGTTTCGGAAACCTCTGATGATATTGTATTGATTTTTGTGATGTTAACGATTTTTTTGGCATTTTAAACCATTTCGATGACATTCTGAAGACTTTTACGATATGTAGCACAATTTTAATTACAAATTTACGATTTTTTTACTTAATTATCAAAGATTTTCTTAAGTTTTGAGAAGTTTTCACGACATTTCGAGAATTTTTCATGATATTTTACATGAAAAATTATACTTTTTGACATTAGTATAGTGACATAGCTGCCAAAGGTCAAGAAGGAACATGGTCAAAAAAAATTTAATTCAATAAACCTCAATCCATTTAAATTTGTAAGCAATACTTACTCGTATATTCCGTAAAAATGAGTAAAAATAAATGAATGAAAAAAGAAGCGAGGAAAAACATTTTTCAAAAGAAAAAGATATTCAAGAGTGAAAAATAATTTCTAATTGAGCTGCTGGTTTGGTATTATGGGGTAGAAAAAGATAATGCACGTGCAATTATGAAAGTAGTACGAAGTAGTTTAAAACTTTAAAAGTAGTGTTATTTGGTTTTAACAATTTGTTGGAATAAGTTTGTTCCTCTGAAGAAATATTTTAATTAAGTATTATTATTTTTCATCTCGAAACTGGTAAAATTCAAATCAAAAGGGTAGGTACTTCTTAATTGGGTCGGTGAGAGGCGGTGGTTCATTTGGGTACGAAATTTTCCAAAACCGGTTTACTAATTTCAAGACAGTTATCGATAATTTTTCAAAAAATGACGAATTAACTTCACAGGAGAAATTATGGTGCACTAAAAATTTATCTTCTTTTCATTTCATAATTTTTTCACTTATCTTGATGATGAAAAACTATGTCTGAACAAGGGCGAACCGAATGGGAGGGCGAGCGACAAGGGGATACCTTGCTGCCCGTAATAATGACATTAATAGCATTATTAGTTAAATTATAGGGCTGGGTCCGAAATTTTGTGAAAATTATGACATTTTTTTTTAGAAAACTTGAAAATTTTTGTATATATTTTCGAGTGCAAAAAAAAATTGCAAAAAATTGGGAAATTTTTAAATTTTCATTCCTCCTGTAATGCGAACTACGAGAGTTCTTTCTTGTCCCTGAATTATTTTCACTTTCGGTGCTTTACTTCAAGAAACGTATTTTTTTTAAATAAATTATTTGCAAGTGTATAAACCCTTGAACCGGTTTCAAAAACGCACGATTCGTTTGAATTTATTCAAAGTGAATTTCACAATAGTTCGACTCGATTCTGTTTGAAAAAGGAGTTTATTTTTCTATTTTTCTGGGTTCTCTGAAATAGGGCTAGATATGTGTAGGTGTCTAAATTCAACGATGTTGAAATAATTTTTAAGACATAATGTACATTTGACAGAGTAATCAGAATAGTTTGCGGGGGGATGGATTGTTCTATTTTAAAGGTCGTCAACGACCTCGTACCGATTTCTACTGCAATGTGAGGATCGAATCATCCTAAGTACACACATTTTTCGGTCTGCTGTGTGTTACGTTGGTACATAGTACATACTTAGGTAGGTAGTTACTAGGTATATTATATGTACCTATAAACAACACGTATTAAATATGTGGAAATAATTTTTTTTTCTTTAATGCCTACGTCGCAAGTATGTAAGTACATTTCTTTAATGGTAATTTGTTGTCAGAGTTGAATTAGTATTTCGAGCAGCGTTTTATAATTGATTATTTAATTGCGTCGCCGTCGTAAGTTTATGAATTGTAATAAAAATACTTACTCGTACATCGTAAATTACGTACAAATGAAAACGGCATATTGCACCTGTCGAGTTTCATAAAATTTACTGTACGTAACTATACGTACACATCGCAGACGATCGTGAGCCAAAGATTAGTGCATCGAGGGCTTTACATAAGATAATTCGCGAGATTTTCTCAGCTATTATTAGAGTGCTCGAAACGTACACGTATGTGAGTTCGAATAAGTAAACCGTTTGTATACGTTAACGTACACGATCGAATTTTGCCAAAATTTTTCATATTACAGTGTAATTGAGGTCAAAATATATAATATGTTCGTCGAGACTCGTTTGAAAGAGAAGGGCGTACTTGAATTGAGAAAAAGTCGAGAATCTCATTCGAAGTTCGAACTTTGTACTTAGTACTTTGATTTTAAAATATCTATCTGTAGGTGATACCTACAAAAAATCGCCGAATATAATTTTTTTTTCGTGAAAAATTTTAGGTATTATGCATCGTTGAACTTTTATCTTCGAAAATATTTTAATTCGATGCATTTTTAAGAAAAGAAGTTAATTACGTATTTAACAACATTAAAATTATTAATTGAGTGGATTTTTTTACTCGTAGGTACATATGTAAGTAGTATGCAAAATTATCTTGAATTTTTGTTAGGAACGAAGAAATTAATTCAAAAAATTTTAAAACGTAGTATAATTTATTGGTAAATTATAACGTGTGTTTTTTTACTACTTCCTTTAAAAATTATCATAGAAGTACCTATTCGAACTTTAATTATATACTTTTTAAGGTTTTCAAAAGTGCATATTATGCAGAATTTTACCATATTTTATATTGTTTTTGTAAAATTTTAGAATTTTTAATCATGTTTAGAAAGTTTAAAAATAGTACCTACTCATTATGAAAATTATTCGATTTTTTGACGTACGAATAGCAATGTTTATTATTTTTTCTTCCATTAGTTACATAAAAACAGTATAAATCATGTAAAAATGATTTTACACAATTTTTTTCAAGAAATACCCAAGCTGATTGTTCACCTCTTCCCCATCTGCAAAGTTATATTTCAAAATTGAGTCTGAGTAGGTTGCTAGTCGATTGAGAAATTTAGAAAACTGATTACCTTTTGTTTGGAAAAATTGCATTTCGTGTATAGAAATTGAGGTTTTGAATTGAGAATTTTCATTTTTCACTGCCTTCAATAATTTTATTTTGGCTTGGTTTCGATTCACTCTTTAAAAAATTTTCGAACCTCTATGAACCCTTTAAAAATTTCAGTTGAATCATTTGAAAAATGAAGGTTGTGGTGTTTTCAAGTATTTTTCGAGAATTATTTTTTACTTTTGCCTCTCTACCATTATTTAGCGGTCATGAAATGAGCAATAATGCAGATTAACTGAGCATCTTCAACCCCCTCCCCTTCCCTCCCATCATCCAACTTTCATTTCGTCAGAATTTATTTTTTCAGATTTTGATTATTGAAAATACAGAAAAAGTATCAATTTTATAAGAAAGACTTTTTAAACTTTTTGGTTGACATTTTTGATTGATTCATGATGAAACTTTCAGCTCTGCAAAGATTTTGAAAAGTTTTGAAAATGCTTGTAAAAAATGTTGGAACCTTCTGGACTCAAAATTTTCAAAAAAGCCGAAACTAGAAGTTGAAGAAATTTGCACGTTGAATGTTGATAAATTTTTATATTTTGCTCATTGTTTATTGTTCCATTATTTTATGAAGTTATAACAGGGACGAATCGAAATGGGTTTTCAGGAGAAGGGGATAAAAATCACTGAAAATCCCAATTACAAATACTGAAAATTTCCTACTCTATATTTATTCAGACCGGAGCAGCGAGTTACAAAGCCAGGTTAATGAGAAAAAAAATTATTTTATGTGAAATTTTAAAATATATTCATTTTGAGGGCGAATATTTTTGCAAAAAAAGACATTCAAAGCTGAAATTTCAATATTTTTTTCAATTTAAATTTTTATCGTACAGTTCAAAGCGTGAACATTTAGCTGTCATTTTCAAACTGAGTGAAGTTTTAGATGGTAAAATTGTGATTTTGCCTTCTGAATGTAAAGGGAGCAAGCTGCCTCCCTCCTCCTTTTTGGTTATGTCTTTGAATAAATTTTATTAAAACAAAAAGTGTGGCGGAAGAGAAGGAAATGGTAAGGAACGAAGGGAGGGAGAGAGGGAGGGAGGGTTTTTAAAAAAATTGATGCTGAAAGAAATTTCTTGCTTTGAGGGCCAAAATTTCGAGATGCCTCTAGGTAGTATTATTTTTGGGACAAACAATTGCTGTTTGTGCTAGAAGAATTGATGAATTAAAATGACCTAAGGGTAAAAAATGAAATTTTACAGCAGAGTAGTTTAAAATTTTTGAAATAAACAAATAATTGTGAGCTGAAAATTTTGAAACTTTTGCTGTACCTAATTCAATTCAAACGGCTGTATATTCGTCAAAAATGAAGTTAGAGGTCTGAAACCACTTCCATTTGATTTCTCGATGTTTTTTACCCCAATTAAAAAAAAATTGATCTCCTGACTGACCCTTACCTTCCCTCTGTTCTTCCAATAGTTTTCTTTTACCAAGGTTTTATTTGGTAGCTGGAAATTTACCAAAATATCCAAGTTCTGACGTCTTCAACGTTCGATTGAGGTACAAAAAAAAGGAAAAGGTAACAAATGGAAAATTTTATTTGAAACTTTTGAATGTGCTCTTTTTCATCTCAAACAACTTTTTAATTTTGTCAGACAGCCTTTTACCTATTTTTTTTTTAATTGTATAAATTTCTAAAAGACAGACATTATGTTAGATTGGATTAACCCTAACCTGACTTTCTGAAATTGGAAAATTTCAGAGATTCTGACTTTTTGAACTTGAAAAAATTTTATAAGAAAGGCAGCTGAGTTTTTAAACTCAGAAAAATGACTTTTAGACATTTTGTCAGACATACAACTTTTTGGACTTGGAATTTTTTTGAGATTTCAAATGACTTTTTGGATTTGGAAAAAACATTTCAAAAATGATGCTGAATTGGACATTTTTCCAGATAGAAACTGTATTGGATCACTGCACTAGATTAACCTGACTTTTGTACCTACCTACTTGAAAAATTTTGGAGATTGTTAACTTTTTTAGACTTGGAAAATTTCAGAGATTCTCAATTTTTTTAAGACTTGGAAAGGGTTGAGAATCGTATAACTTTTCAACTCCAAATAGTCTGCTGAAATTTTCCAAGTCCAAAAAAGTCAGGTGAAAAGTCAGCATGATCACTGAAAATTTCCAAGTCCAAACAATCGACTTTCAAATGTTTTGTACTTTTTTTGGAGATTGGAACTAGTAAAATCATACCTATTCTATGTTCAATATTTCCATACGTAGTATGAAAACAAAACCAACAAGGAGGTGAGGGCCGAAGGGCCGAGTCTATTTCAATTTCGAATTTTTTTTCAATTTGAAATTGTAATTTGAATAATTTTTTTTCGATCTAAAATTATACATTTGAATAAGCTCGCGATAGAAAAAACCCATCATAGAAACCGTATCTGATCGGTGATAATATATCCTTCCGTTACGTACACATCGATACACGTAATAGGAAAATGTCATCAAACTGTTGAGGTCGAGCACCCTTCACCCTTTAACCGGAGAGTTTACGATGACAATTGAAATTAAAATGCATATGAAAACGCATTGCACGAGATATGCATGCGATGGCTGGATGGTTTCATTGACTCCTCAGTTCGCTTATTTTTTATTTTTTTTTTTCGCGTACGTACCCATGTACTTCCACTTGCATACATATAATTTATAAATACAACATAAATCGGCGTCAGCTCAGAACGTATTTGAAGCTGTAGCCGGTTCGCGGTTTCGATTTTTCAGTCGTTCTCTCGGCAAGAGTTATGTATAAACCAACGTCACGAATCGTTCGTTGTTGTATGACCTACGTTAAATGAGTCCGTTCTATCGTACTAACGTTCAATTCGTTATCGTGGCCGTATCCAACGTAGTCTACGAGGTTCAGTTCGAAAGCTGCAATCGTGCAAACAGTGTTTGAAATTGTTACGATGCGTTTATAAATCGTTCTTTTTTTTATAAATTTATTGTCGTGCTGTATCTTATAATTTTTTATTGGTGTTGTGTGCATATGTGGATTATTTTTCGCGACGAATTATCTTGCTTGTTAAATCAATGCTGTTTGAATTAGACAATTTCGATTTCGTAGATTTAAAAAATTATTTCTTCGTTTTATTTCGTTCCAAGTTCAAAATAAATACAACTATGACAATGAGCAAAACGAGCGTATATCCTGCTCACAGGCGTATACTGGATAATTACGTTGTCACCAAAGCTGTGCAGCAATTCGAAAAACTTTTAAAAGACGAGGTAAGCAGTCAACAGGTGTCATATTTTACCCTTAGATATCTTTCTACCTATCCTATAGTGAAAACATTCAGAAATATTGACAATTTTTCTTCTTTGGAGTTTGAACTAATCTATCCATAGTCTTCGTATGTGTTAAGTTTCCTGTGCTGAGATTTTTTTCGAAATTTCGCGAGTATATTAACCTCTTCGTGGAAAGAAAAATTGATTCGAGAAATCCATATTTCTCGAATTCCCTCGACAAACAAAATAATAAAATAATTTGTAAGACAAACGAGTACTTCGGTCGTATAATTTTCATTAATTTTCGTGATTTGTTACTTAACCAGTGCTCTGTTGAAATCCAGTCTTGTATTTTTCTGCTTCTCGTTTTTTTTTTGTTTCCAAATATCGAAAGGGAATTTCTCGAAATGGAAAAGGAAAATACATAAATTCACGTAAGAAAAACCGTCAGTAGTAAATTCAGAGGCACGAGAATGCGTTTTCGATTAAGCCATTAAATTTTACTCGACGTAAAAATTTATTTGGTAGTAAAAATTGGTATAAATTATTTGTTTTGTTGATTTTTTCATTTCCAATTCCCTGTACCCCTCCAACGAACCGGTTCCAAGGGGCATCGAATTTTTATATACCGGTCAACAGCTGCAGCCTTCGAGTTGCAATTTGGATATGGGTAAAACTAGTCCTGTGACTGGCTAGTGATAAAAAGAAGATTAAAATTGAAAAAATCGATCTGAAAACTGCGTGGGCTTTATCTGGTTTCATTTTCGAGTTGAAAAAACTTGCCATCTGGTGAATTATCTGGCATGTTATCGGTTTTGTCACGTTCATCGAACCAGCCAATTCGATTTCCCTTCCGAAAGATGAGCCGACTTGGCAGCGATATTTTCGACTTGCTGAGAATAGATTTTGGATACTCTTTGAACTTTCGTGTTTTCATTTCGTTCATTCGTGAGAACTTCGAGTATACAGGGTGGCCCCAATAAAAGGTCGATGGTTTTAAAAATTAAAACCAAAATTTGAATGCAAAAATCTGGAAAACTAAGCTTCCTAGAGAAAAATTGATCAATTGAAGCAAAAAGAGAATTTTAACCTCTACAATTTTGATTCTCAGCATTTTTTTCGTAGAACCCTTGGTTTGACTGCAAAGTCCATGTTTATAGAAAATTATTTAGCCCATATATGAAGTCAACGGTTTTGAAAATGAAAAAAGATTAACATAAGCATGGATTTTTTGGTCAAACTAAGGGCTGTACGAAAAAAATGCTAGGAATCAAAATTGTAGAGGTTAAAATTCTCTTTCTGCTTTATTTGATTAGTTTTATTCCAGGAGGCTTGGTTTTCCAGATTTTGGCATTCAAAGTTTTTTTTTTTTTCATTTCCAAAACCATCGACCTTCTATGTGAACCACCCTGTATTTCTTTGGCGTAGTTTTGGGAGGAATTATGGTATGGGGCAACCAGTTCGAGTGCATTTTTAGTCGAGTTTCTAGGAAATAATTTGTCGACGATTATGTACGAGGGTGTTATAGACAAGTACACGTATTACATACGTAAGGACTGGTTATGAAAATTTTTTTCCTAATGAACCGACGTATTTCATTTTTATTTTTTCCCCTTATTCGAGCTGCTTATCACACTGAACTATTAAGTCTAAGTACTCGAACTCGTTGACGTCAACGTATTGTTTATCAAGCTCGAATTCCTGATTGGAATAAATTTCAGAGGTTTACATATGCAACGCTACGTGTTCGGTTGGACAGCTACGAGTATATTTTGCTGTGCGAAAATAGGGTTTGTTTTCCAACTCGCCTCTGTTGGCTTCCGTGACGTTGCAATTATTTGAAAATTGATTCGATTTACATACGTAACGAATTTAAATCAATTTCACGTTCCACTGGGTCAAGCTTTTCGATCGTATTGACATGATTTTTGATTTGCATACGAGATAAATTTAGACCTATTTGGGATTCAGTTGGCTGACGTCAGTGAGCTTTTTAATCGCATCGAGGTAATTTTCGATTTGCATAAGTTGAATTTTCACCAATTTGGAAGCCGGGTTCGGTGTTTTTCAGCACAGCTGACGTTGGTACGAGCATTTTAATCGTTTGCATTGCCAATTCGTATCGTAGTTACTACGTAGGTAGATTAATTTGAAAACAGGGTTTATTATTTTTTCGCGTATACGTTCATATGACGCTGGCATCGGAGCCTATGACGTGCAGAAAACGTTCATTTACGTTTGCACGTATTCGTAAGTGTGCAAATTGGACGATATGCATTTTTAAAAACGAATTTTACGTGAAAGAAACCCCGTACGAAGGTTACAAACATTCGAGAGTCGCGTATCATCGTATCGGTTCACGTACGATACGGTCTTAATTAATCGATAAAGCACCCGGTTCGATTTAAGTAATTTTTCCTACGTGATTTGATCGTATTCTGTTGTAATATGAAATTCCGTATTTTGTGTGTTATCTGCGCGCACGTACGAGTACAATGTGGCGCCTTGTTTTGACGCGTGCCTCGAGACACCTAATAAGTTTAAACTTTCAAAGAGCATTCCGACAAGTACCATAAGCCGTAGGTGTTCGTGTCCGTCATCTCGTCCAATTACACACGTTGAACTTTGTCATCGTTTGTACTGATGTATAACGCGTGAACGATATCACCTTCGGATCAGTTCGCACAAAAGGGAGCCGCTGTGCGAAGTACCGAAGGTGAAAAATATCACAACTTGGACATCTGAGTAACGGCGTCATTAAGCGTACCCGAAATCCACTAATGATTGGAAATTACCTCGTAGGTTGAGTAAATACTGTTTCGTCAGGTTCTCAACGGTTTCCTTGACTGTAACAATTATATTACTTCATGTATACCTATAGTTCTTGGAATATATATCTGTGAACTTACGTGTTGCCCAATCGAAACCGATGATTACGCCCATTTTTGAATCAATTGATCGGTTTTCTGGAACTTCTGTAATTTTCATGGAAAAGTACGTTGCTGGCTTTTGAATTATGAATAGAGGTTCTTCGTGTTCAGAGAAGTAGGCTGAAATTCGTTTTCCATCGATCGTTTGGTGATATTTTTGTTCTTAATTTTTTATTCTCCGAGTCGTTAGATGAGATAGAATGGAAACGTTTGAGAAATTTGAGAAATTTTCATATTGAGACATTGTTGCCAAATTTACAATTTTCTCAATTTCAGCATAAATTAAAAGAAGACAAATTTTGAGTCGAAAAATCATCCAAGTAGAGAGAAGAATCCGAAGGAAACTCATAAAATTGGGCGAAAAGAGAAAACATGAGGAATGACTGAGTGAGAGAATCAAAAATAAAAAAGAACCATATTCATTCTTTGAAAAAAAAAACATAAAAAAGAACAAGAGAAAAAGAGGGGAAAGAGGACTGGGGTATAGAGGAAAACAAATGGTGAAGATTTTTTTGATAATAATTTGATTGAAAAAATTGAAATCGCTTACAATTGATTTTGATCCATTTTCATTTCTATATTGCAAAAAAGCGGCGTTGCCAATTTCTAAAAAGGTCTCGATATAACTTCATGTGTTACATTATTATTAAAGTAACCGATAATATCGTAAAACTGTCTAGATGTGTTTTCAAATTCTAATAATCTGGCTAATATCTTGAAAATATTCAAAATTGGTGCAATGCAACGTTGCCATATCGACTCGGTGTTGCCACGTACTCGAAAAATCACTTCTTTGAAACCAAAACCAATTCCAGAATGTTTTTTTCTGTAGTATACATTGTTATATTACAAGAAAAACCATTGTTACCAAAATTCGTTCCATAAATTTTAGAATGCAACGTTGCCAAATGTTCAAAATGTGGATATTTTGCACAAACAGGATTTATGTACTGAAGTACATTCGTGGTATATATTTTCTTATTTCTTGGCTCAAAAAATGTTTAAAACCGTGTGTAGATATACTGTATCGACGATTTTTAGGTAACGCGACGTTGCCAAATGCTCGAAGTGTATAATAACCGGATTATTTTGAATTTTAACGTATTCATATAAATAATATTCGATCTGTTTGGGTCTAGAGTGGAATAAAAAGTATTTTTGAATAAATTGATATTACTTCAATTTGACCCGGTAGAACTAACCAATGTTGCCAAATACTCAAACAGTTATAAATTTGTTTTGAGGATGATTTCGTCATTGTATTATTTTATCAAATTGATGGTGAAAAATGGTATAAAATGAAGTTGCACGGGTTAAAAGCACCGTAATTTTACAAAAATACCTAATGTGACGTTGCCAAATGCTGAAAGTAAACAGTTTTTTCGAATACACCGGTTTCAAACTTTCAACTAATGCATCACAGGGGGATAGAATGGATGCTAAATACCTAAAAAATAATCTCACACCCTAAAATATTTTTCAGTAAAACATCAACAAACTCTTTCCGAATGTTCGATGTCGTCATAGTCGTTGATGAATTTGTTTGTTCAAACAATTTGACAAACATTCGTATGTATTACGTACTCTGCTTCCAGGCATTGAAAAAATCAATCAACTTGGAATGGATTTTTCCAAGTACATACATTGACAAATACATCGATCATTAACGAAAAAAAAATGATTTAGCGATTTTTTTTCTTCCACGTTTAAATTATGCCCCTAGGCGCTTGGTACACCTTGCACAAGGTATGATTTCGCATCTGTTGGAAATTTTCGCGAAGAGCAAGAAAGTTGTCACGAACTAGGTAAAATAGTGAAATTAGGTAACCGACTACGACCGCCATGAACTCTGCGTATGTTTTACTGGGTCAAAAGGTGGTGGAAAAAATCCATATTCGAAAACCACATGTGTGACATTTTTCAAACACTGTGACATTAAAATATAACCTATGGTTATTTTCCACGCGCCAGCTGAACTAGGCGAAAAGAAACGAACAAAGTTGTGGAAAACGCGAGCTTGATAGGATGAAATTACGTATTTCAACGAGTTCGTTTTTACGAGATATGTTCATTGAACGGTTCCGATATGTTGGTATTTCGCGGTCAAGGTGGAGTTGGAGATCGATGGTGTTTTGACGCCAGCAGTATTGTACTAGAAAGAGTACGTCGATGTTTTGACGTGCGAATAAAAAGTCGTAGAGGGTATAATTATCCTTGTTCGATGAAGTTTATCATATATACGTGTGCTTTTCTATACCTTCTTGTACGTCAGACGAGATAACCTATATGACAATAACATTTCAAAGCATACTTACATACCGATGTGCACTTTAAATAGAAAAAAAAATAAGAATTTGCTGGATAGTGGCATGACAGTGGCCAGTTTTTTTAGAATAGGAAGTAAGGAAACGATGATAAGTATGTTCAAGTACACACGCCACTGTGTGAGATGTCATCGTAGCATTTTCCCTTTCGTCTTTTCTTACCTGTTCAGTTGGCCAAGTAAACAGTGATTTTTTTCGGTTTGTTGTTCTGAATGCATAATAAGTATTTCAGTGTCAACTATTATCCGACATTTTGCCCAGCGCGGTGTTGTTGGATATCCTATGTGGACATGAGGAACTAATCGTCGATTCTGCCAACGTATCGAGATGTACTTATACTCGAGCTATTTACGACATATTGAATGTGCGAGCGTTGGTCGTACATGATTACACGCGGAACTGTATATTTCCTCGGTGAAAGTATCGCAGACCTTGGTTTATTAAAATTGAAAAATCATTCGAGCAAAAAAAATTCGCCAATGCTGAGAAGCAGATCTTTGTACGATGAGCTTTATGGCAGAACGATCAAAGGTTTCGCGATCGACAATCTGGTTGTCGGTCGACTCTGGCGCTATTTTTATACCATCTAATTAATTTCGTATCAATATTATGTATTTCATGTCGTGTACTAAACACCTCTCTCCGCATATGCGGCTGTCAAATCTGCGAAGCGGATTTAATTGGATATTTTAATTCGGTTCTTTATCAGATTAAAATAAATTGTAAACAATGTATGAAATATGTCGACAGTTGCGACGCCAAGTTAATTTATTCTGTCGGAATACTCGGACCTTTTAGTAAATCGCAAATTGACAATGTAACCGCGTGATTAGTAAGATAACTGGTTCGAGTACTATGTATGTAAACCAGATTAGCGACGAGTCAATGATATGGTGTTGCTGTTCAATAATGGCGTATGATTTTAGTCGAAAAAAGTCGAATTTTTTGTTTTGGTTTTGGTCGGAGGTGGAAGTAAAGATATTGCAAGGTGTTGCAAAGTTGATTGTTAGAGGTAGAATTTGTATAGTCGTCCCAGAATTTCATTGGTGTCAATTTCAGAAACATTTGAATCTATTTTCAAGCAGAACAACGGCCAGAATGCTCAACAGGAAGTTGTAGAAGTGAAAAAAAGTTCTGTTAAACAATTCCATTTTTCTGGATTTCTAGCCAAAGGAGGAGAAAAATCAGAATCACAAATGGAGACTTTTTGATCATTTCTTCCATTTGTTTTGATTTTTGAAGAAATGAGCAGATATTATTTTCCAATTAGTTCGCAATTTTAGGACTTTTATTGGACATAAAATTTCATTCGCGAATAATCCGGCTCTTCATTTTTGATTGGAAAATATGGATAGATGGAGACGTCATGAAAGGATCTCGAAAAATTGAGGAATTTTTGTTCGGGCAAAAGAGTAAACATCTTGAATTTTTGTCATTTTGATCAAACGATACGCGAAATGTCACTTGTTATGGCCACTGGTCACATGGCGAGTGATGTGTGAGCGATAACACATGTTAGATAACGAATGACATGTGACTGATCATGGCATGGCATTTTACACGTGATAACATGATACATGACACGTGACAGTGTGATACATGATGTATGACTGATAACAGATGACATGTGACATCATGATCCATGAAGCATGACTGGTAACAGGCGGCATGAGACATCGTGATACATTGATGCATGACACGTGACTTATGGCATGTGACACGTGACATCATGGTACATGAAACATGACCGATGGCATGTGGCTGATATGACTTGTGGAATCATGATACATGACACATGACTGAAGATGAGCTACATGTAATTTTATGGAATGTGACCCCTGAAAGGTGACATCAGTTGACACAACTTTATGACTTATGACTGATGACAGGTGATACCATGATACATGAAACGTGACTGATGACAGGTCACATGTGATAATATGACACGTGAATGATGAGAGGTGGCAATTGACATTATGGCTTTGTAACACGTGACTGATGACAGGTGATAAGTGACATCTGTCATGGATTGGCCCTGAAAGAGAATTAAAATATCTTCTCAAGTCTATAGCCTGCTTAAATGATCATGGCCTCTTGGGAAACCTGAAATTTGGGATTCTGATTTAACAGGTATACATACTACAAACGTGTTTTTGAAAGTTGTGATTTTCTACTTTTCCGCTCAAAAAATGTTATTTCAATATTTTCAGAGCAAGTTCCTTTTTTTTATCATGGGGGGGGACTCATAGTACAAATGAATCTAAGAGGGTAGAATTTGGAAATTCGACCCAATGAACACTTCAAGTGTGACTTTTGGAATTCCTGAAAGGATTCCTGTTTCGTAATAAATCCTAGAGTCTGAAATTTTTGATGTATGATCGATTAAGATGATTTTTCAACGCATTTTGCCTGTTTTTAATACATTTTCGATGCATTTTTCTGCAATTTCATTGAACAGAAACATCTGCGGTGGTTTCTATCGCATTTGAGCCAACGATTTCATCACTATTGAATATTCAACATGAAAAATTATCATTTTAACCATTCGTAGAGTTACCTCGGTAGCTGATTCCAACCATCGCAGAAAATTCACTCTCGTTCTAGAATTTTCCACTGGCGCAGTTAACCGACTATCCGGTTCTTCGTTAATGATACGTATTCGTATGCAAATAGACGCGCATATCGCCGGCCGCAACCCGACCCTCGTGTTATGTAATTGACTATAGATGCGAATACCTCTGGGGGGGCTGGAAACACGTCAGGTTAGCTATTTCCTGTCGAAAATTACTCGAGCCTGTGAAGAAGTTCTGTTCTTTTCGGCTGGATTTTATTTTTGGCAAGCCTCGGTATCGGAGAGATGCTCATTGCGAAACTAGATAACCTTAAGATGTATTTTGGAGGCCGATCTATCTCTCGACTGGTTTACGGCATTCAAACGTCGTCATTCAAACAGACCGACGAATCGGTTAAATTATAATCATCGTTGTTAACGAACACTCGTACGTATTGTTCAAGATGATACCGACTGCAAGAATTTAAGAGAGCGCGGAAGTGCCAAGCCAGCGCCCATTCCATTACGTAATGATTCATTAACCTAAATTTATATCTAGATTCCGAACCAACCAGTTAAAACAAACGTCGTACACGTGCGCGTTTGGTTATGATTTAAGATATCCGCGATTTATGCCTTCTTATCGTCGCGTAATGCGATTAAAATACGTAAATGTTTAATTTTTCATTTTTTATTATGTTCGCAGAAGCAGCCAGCCGAATCGATCTGTAGAAATAATACGTACTCGAGTAACTCGGTGAAGAAATCGCGTAGAAAAAATGATCATTCTTTTCTGGAGTTCCTAGCTTTGGTAAGTTTCATACTCTTTCTTTTTTTTTTCATCGTAAATTAAAAGCTGAACTTAGGTCACCTCAGAAGCTCGATAGTGAATTTATAGCTATGCTCGAACATTTATTCGAATATGTTTTGCAATTTTATTATCATTTCATGGACGTAGGGAGCGGTATAGCTGGTCTGACGAGGTATAAGCCAACCAACCTAAAAAAAATGTTAAGTCTTTGCTTAAATTTACGACCGATTCTAAAATTTGTTCAATTTTTCTTTTATTCGGCCTTTGGATCGAAATTTAATCGAATTTTCCATCGATAATTCTGTTTTGTGCTGGGGGGTCAATGTGAATGGTAGAGATATCTTTGTATGCAGCTGGAATCACACGACGACCATCCGGATAAAAAAGAGGTATTGTTTTCTTGGTGGAAATATTCCGAGTATTTGAGATATTTCGCCATTTTAAAGTTACGGTATGAGAGTTCGTCAAAGTATTGACGTCAGTGATCAAAAGTGAAACGGGGAGAGAGAGGAACGAATGTGGAATGAGTTTGTGGAATTTTAACGAGATCCAAGGTACCATCGAGAAAGTGTCGAAGCGCAGAGGAAGCACGTCGAGTGGACAGGATTCTGTAATGATGCTGGAAAAATTCGAGAGTACTATCGTATTTTATCCATAACACATGATTTTAATGCCAGGCAGCAGGGAAGAGACGAGAGATGGGGAGAAGTTCACTCGTATAATACCTACGTAGAAGATCTAATAAGCTTTGATTAAAAATAACTAAGGAATCCTCTGTTCGTATTTGATCATTATATAATTTTTTTCAATTAAATTATTTTTCCAAAGATCACGAATTGCAGAATTTCATCGTGTTTCGAAAATTATTCCATTCTGTCTCCGAATCACGACTATTTTCGTGTTGTTTATCTTTTCGTGCGAATGTTTTCCAGCTATTCTATATGTAAATGTTGTCTGGGTCAAGGTCAACCATGAAAAAAGTTAGCTAGATAGGTTTCTTATCTAATTTCTATTTTGTATCGAAGGCACTGCGATAGATTACCAAATCCAATGGTGTAATCTTTAATGATTCAGAATTTTTTTATTCGCGAAATTGAGCACGAAGCTCTAAAGAAGATAATGTACGTTGATTGAATGCATTTGTGAAAAATTGAAGGGATGTGATTGGAAGATTCCCCCGGTAATGAATTTTCAAACTTGAATTCTTATTTGTTGTTATCCGTTTTGAATTCCAAGCCTCTTTGGCTCCTTCGATTCTGAATATAGGCAATTTTATTACGAAACTGAATTTTTTCATATTTCATGAAAATTCACCTTATTCATTTTTTTCTTTGATTTTTGGAAAATTTTGCTCGACGTCAAAGCCCTTTAAGTTCGTATTCAACCAAAATGAATTCCTAAAAGAATAATTTTCTGGTTCAGTCATTCATTATAAATTTGATGGAAATTCTTGCGAACCTTTTATATGAAATTTCTCCGCTCGATGGCCAACTCTTTGTTTATAAAATTACCTACCTACTTTTTCCATATTCTGCGAAACTTTTGCTTTCATCTCGACATCCGCTACAGCATACCCAACGGCACGAATTTCACCATGGTAAAGGCTGGAAGTTTATTTTGTATATAATTAACACTCGACGTTGTTGGCTCGCGTCTAAAGAGAAAGACGTGAATAAAAAGAGACAGAGATATGTTTATGTATAGAGAAGAGTTCAATGTCCTATCAGCTCATGTGCATAGAATTTCCTCGGGGATCGGAGGCGTTGTATAGACGCTAGTAGGTGGCAGAAGAGATAGATAAAAAAAAAAGTTATTTCAAGTCGTCAACAACTTTTGATACGTACAATGTTCGAAAGGTCGTGAAGTTTAGACCTAATTTAAGGCGGGTATTGATACGGTTGCATAGCACTGCAGACGAGTAAATGATGGAATTGAGGTCGAACAAATATAGGTTACCGGACTACCGGCTTCTTGACCTTTTAGGATGTTGGTGTAGCCGAAAGATGGTGGCTAGTTGCGGTGTATTTGATATCGTAACGAATACCGTGGACGCTATTTAGATGATCTTTGTTATATTGGTTTTTTTTTGTTTGTTTTTGCCTTATAGAATGCATTAGGATTAGCAGCACCTGCCAGCGATGTGTTATTGAGACAACACACCAGCACGGTCGTTGCCAAAGAATCGGAATCGATTAATAATACGACGACGAAAATTGCCAACCAATCGTGGTTCCAATTATCAGGACATCCGGATTGTTTCGCGCCGGCTGGACCTGGAACTATTTGGAAGAAATGCAGTGGCGGTACCGAACGAAATGTTTACGAAGCTCTGTCCCAAGAACCCGCTTTGAAAGATATTGTACCGAGATATTTACGCGAAGTTGAATACGCCGGAGAAACGTTTATCGAATTGCAAGACTTATTACACGGATTTAGAGATCCTCATGTGATGGATATTAAAATGGGCACGAGGACGTTTCTAGAATCCGAAGTGCAGAACACGTTCGCCAGAGAAGACTTATATTTAAAAGTATGTTTATTTATATGCCGAACTTTATGAGGAGGTTGGAAGTGAATGTGTCTAAATGAAATGTTTTTGTGTAGATGATCGCCGTTGATCCTAGTGCACCCACTGCCGAAGAACATGTATCCAGGGCTGTGACTAAACTACGTTATATGCAGTTTAGAGAAGAACAGAGTTCCACTAGCACTTTAGGATTTAGAATCGAAGCCATGAAGGTAGTTATTTTTTCGAAAGTAAAATCGAATGATGAAATTAATCCAGTAGATGATGGTCTCTGTCGAAATATATTTTTGAGAAATGACCGTGCTCAAAAAATAGCTGATGAAGTTTCCATAAGTGATCAAAAGAATTGATATTTAATCTCAATAGCTCGAAATTTCTCAAATATTGAAGATACGACAAAAAAGCTAACAACTAAAATCGCAGAGCATTAAAAACTGAACATTTTTTGTCTTGAAACTTCTTTTCTACCTAGCACTGGAAAGAAGTTATGGTCTTGAGGAGCTATGAAATTTTCACTCAAAATTTTCCTCTACCTCAAAGCTAATGTCAGCTGAAATATAGCTTCGAAGAAGATTCAGTTTGAGCTGCATTTGTCTTGTTTATCAAGTCCCCCTGGTCCCTATTGATTTTCATTGCTCTTGACTCAAATCGTAAATAATGATTTAGTGATCTTCCTCAAGGTCATAACTCGTCTCCCTTACTAAAGAGGGAAAAAGTTCTAAAACAAAAAATTATCAGTTTTCTATATTTTACAATTTCATTTCTTAGAAATTTTTTGTATCTTAAAAAATTGAGGAGTTATTGAGGAATAATTGAGAAAATCATTTTCTTAGTCTCTCTCAGCCTCTCACTGGAATGAGAGTGATGCTTGCGATTTTCATTTGGTTCTGGAAGATCACCGTTTACATTTTGTGATTTACTTTCTTCGATCAAGTTCTTCTTTGATCTTGAGGCAAATCTCAAATTTGAGGCAATCTTGAGGGTTCCCCTAATGAAGTAAAAATACAGAAAACTCTACAAATTGATTTTTCTTAATGCTCAAAATGGTTAATTTTGCATTCATACTTTCTTTCGTGGTTTTAAAAAATATTGATGATAACTTGAAGACGTATCACTCAGAATTTCCTCAAGTCCATAACTCCTTTCCACTGCTAGATAGAAAAAAAGTTGTAAAACAAAAAATGATCGATTTTTTGTGCTCTACAATTTCACTTCTGATGATTTTTTTCCTATCTCCATTTTTTGAGGAATTATTGATAAAAAACATAATTGTTCTATTTTTTGGTCATCATAGTGGATGAAAATGATTTATCGCCTTGAATTGTTCCTCCTCAATTTCTTTTGAATTAATTTCGATATTTTCCATTCATCTACTGGACTTTTGCCTACATATTGTATGGAATCTTTTCTACAACGACTTGTGAATTTTACAGTTCCGCGGCTCGAAACCTGTAACAGATTTGAAAAAAGTCAAAAGCTCGCAAGAAGTTAGTGATACATTATCATTGTTCCTTGGTAACAGAGAAGATATCAGACAAAGACTGGCAACAAGACTGGCTGAAATTCGAACTAAACTAGAGCAGTCGCATTACTTCAGAACGCACGAAGTACGTAGTCTCTTGCTATCTGCTGTTAAATCCCACCCTGCATATTCGAAGATTGTAATTGCTAAACTCATTGTGTGTACTTTAGGTAGTCGGAAGCAGTATATTAATTATATACGACGACGTTAAAGTAGGCGCGTGGTTAATAGATTTTGCCAAAACCAGACCTGTTCCTTCGAATAAAATTTTGACTCATAGACTTCCTTGGTCTCCAGGCAATCACGAAGAGGGGTTTCTCTACGGTTTGGATATGTTGATTAACGTAAGTACATACATGAATACGTACTATCTTTACAGCACAACTGTATTATTATATTAGGTATAGGCACTACACATAGGTACATATAAGTCGGCGTTATTCTTTAATCCTTTCTTCTCTTTTTTTTTTGCGAGAGCGGGCACGCGCGCGGGAACTCGTACGTGTTTGAATTTTTAAAACTTAATTAGTCCTTGAAATTTTCGCCAGATAATTGATTCCATAATTGAAATGCGTTGTAGCGTTATTTTGTAGTGTTTTTTTGAATCGAGCGTACAATTTCTTCGGGCTTGTTTCCTGCTATACGCATTGTTCGCTTTAGTGTCGCCTTTATACCGATTTTTTTTTTTCAACCGACACCTATGGTAATACACGTAGGACGAGGTGCTTGTAAATTTTTAGATAAGAATAAAAATTCGCGTGTGAGAACTTTTTTAAACGCCTTCAACGAAGCGTGGTTTTTGATAAGGATTCCAATTCGTGCGTAATTCTCACCACGGTGTTAATATATGCATGTGGATATCGCGGTTGGGAAGAAAAAAATAGATTTTAAAATAATCCTTAACTCGAATCGTTAAATCGTGCTTTATCATCGGGCTCCTATTTTTGTGATTTTTTTAGCCAACAGAGCGTGGTAACATTGGATGTGAAAAACAAAGCATAGATAAGCATATACAAATACGATTTTACCTAACAACGTTTTTTACCGGAAAAATCACTCGATTTACGTTAAGGAAACGTCATACCTTCTTGCTAGTCTTAAAAATAATATTTTTATCTATCGTTTGTGAGCTCCGAGCTGGATAACGTCGTAATTTTTATTTCTTCTTTGACCTATGACCTACACGTATAATTCGGTGGGATCGTTTTATATCTAACGATAACAGTTTTTCTAGCTAGTTTTTTCTTTTACAATATTCGGTTCTAATTTGATATCTAAAAGTTCAGAACCGTATTTTGGAATCGAAACCAGAAATTTATTAGCTTAACTTTTTTTTGGAAATGCGAATAACGATTGAAAATTGAGAATAAATTGAGGTTTTGACTCTTTGCATTGATATTCGAGTGTTGGAAAATTTTTAGAAATCGATTAGAACTGAAATTTTGAATTTTGAAAATAATAATCTGAAAATCATAATTTTCTATTTTTTGAGCCTCGTTGTGGTGGCCAATTAGGATGTGAAGCATGTTTTAAAATAATTCGAACCTCCTGGATCCGAATTCGAAACTAGTTTCTGGATAGGAAGTAGGAAATTCTCACGATTATCGAATTTACATATTTATGGAGACTAAAATGTGCTTAAATTGAAAGTATTTTTTCATTTTCAAAAGAACCGCCCCTCCTCACTTCAAGGTAGAAAAAACATTAGAGAATAAAAAATGATGGATTCCCAACGTTCTACAACTTTTGTTTCAAACTTTTTTTCGTATCTTTAATTTAGCAATTTTTTTCACCCGGGTGTCCCAATAAAATTACAGCAATAAAAAATCAAGATACGAAAAAAAATTTGGAACAAAACTTGTAGAATTTTTAAAAAACGGATTGAAAATTGAATAAGTACCTGTGATTTTCAAAAACTACATATACAGGATGGCCCAAAAGTCTGCTCTCACTTTTTCAAGCGAAATATTCACTTGAAAAAACGAGTGTTCGCCTACGAAAGAATTAGTTATGCAACTTTTATAATCTCATTGCGTACTTTAAAACTGAAAAATTAGATTTGGACTGAATTTTGGGCCAGCTTGTATGTGTTTGAAAACCAATTCCGTGCTGAAACTGAAATAAGTAGTTTAAAAGAAAAGCTTGAAGGAAAATTGAAAACTGAATAATATAGAAACTTGAAAACAAAACAAACTAAAATTATTTTAAACTTAAATTGAATTTTGAGTGAAAATCTACAACAATAATCAGAAATTTCTTCAACTAAAAAAAAAAAAACTGATAACACCCATTTTTCAAAAATTGAAATTTTGAGCTCGAATATGTATTTTGAAAATTTGAACTTGGAATGAAAATTGAAATATTATAAAACCAAAGTCTCAGAAATGTAATGAAATTTAAAAACAAAATTGAAATAAATTCGCAGAATTAGGAATTTGATTAAAGTAAAGTACAACCAAATTTGGTTCAGCACTCTAATTTGATGTCTCACTTTTTGAATTGAATTAAAAACTGATGATATTTTTTTCATTTTTTTAGCTTTTGAGTTTTCATCTTTTCCGCACTTACTAATTTTGTCTTCTTTTAAATTATTTTTTCATTCACTGGTTACTAAAGTAGGTACCTCAAAACATTACCTACCAAAGGTTCACTAATAGAAAATTGAAAGAAACTAAAAACCGAGAACTAAAGCTTGAAATTAAATTAAATAATTTGAAACCTGAAAACTGAAACATCTCTGAAACTGAAATCTGAAAAAAAAAACTTTTCATAGCTGTACAAAAGACTTTAATTTGAACTAGTGGAAACTGATTGAAGATGTAAGTTGAAATATGTTGAAAAAAAGAGATGTAGATGTATTCGAAATTGATGTAGAGCTTCAAAAATTCCATATGAAATAATGAATTGAAACTTGAAAAAAAAACTGAAACTGCACCTTTCTATGCAACAAAACAGCCGAAACCGAAACAAAATTTCAGCCTATCGCCTCTCAACAATCACCTTGAGTAGTTATTACTCATGTAATAGTATTTGGCGTAATGACGTAGCCTATGACGCGATATAAACCACCCGAGTAGAAATTTTATTGAAGGTACCCAATCTATTATTTAAATCTCGAGTCAGATGAGTAACTAAACGGTACGCAGCGATCTAGGCCAAATAAAGTTCCTTTTTAGAATATTTCCAAGATGTTTCATGATCTACAGCGTCACTCGGTGCAAAAATCACATTCTCTTGTTATTTTCGAAGGCCACTTGTTGAATTTGAATTAGTTTAGATGTCTTGTGTTCATCTGTGGGACTTGACTCGCCCTTTTTTTCAAAAGAAAAATAACAATTTATCAATCATTTTGCCATTTCCTTACCTTACTTTTCTTTCTTTCGTAAAACTAGCCAGGCAACGTTCCGAATTCGACTCAGAAAACACTCGAATATCGCGACCCAACTAAACGTGTAATTCAACTGTAATTTTATTTTTCTCTTTAACGATGTTATCGATCAACTGTTGATTTAATAATTTCATAGCAAAGGGGATAATAAATGAAATCGATTATTATTACGACATGTAGACGTTTGTATGGTATTTTTCAAAAAGAAAAAAAAAGGTTCACCTCTCGATTGTCGTACAAATCGAAGGTCGTATTTGTGTAACTGGTTACGGCGCGACGACTTGTGTATCGATAAGTTAGAATCGTGTGTTCGCAATTCGATTAGATAGGTTTTTTTTTAAAAAAAAGTTCTCGAATGATGAACTCCGCTGGCATTTGACGTAGGTAAAACTACTCGGTTGTGTTTTACCTACGTAGGTATATTAAGATAAGGGTTCTTTAGTAAGCCACTCCGCTCTTGATGGAGAATTAGTTTACAGTACCTATATGCTATATGTACTTTAAAAATAACCTTAACGTGTGTTTTATCGTCGGCAATGTATTTAATATTTCATTGTTTTTTCTGCTTACAGAAGATGGAAAGTATTAAAATTCCATTGAACGTGAAGACTGAAGCATCAACGCCTTCAGTTCTACTGACGTCATGAACAGTTTTCGCCGCACCGTAAACACATACCTGCAAAAAAAAAAATCGGAGAGAAAATAGAGACCACCACGTGTTTATGACTTGCATAATCTAGTCATTTATATTTCAGGAAAAAAAAACGGTTGAAACCTGTTTGTGTTCATGTTCCTAGTTTACATTTGTTAACTGTTTAAATTAATACATAAATTTATCGATTATAGTCGTAAATCTTTTGAAAAATGTTTGCTAACAAAATTGCATAAATTCGTGTAAAATTCTCCCCTACCTTCTTCTTTTATCTTGTACATTTGTTCGATTTTTAATTTATTTTATACGTAGTTTACTATTTTTTTCCTAATCGAATGAAAATTGAAAAATTTATACATTTTTATACGACGTTTCGGAAAATTTCGAAAATTTCAGTCTTCCGTTGTTGATACTTAATTCCGAAGAACGTGTAGATACCTACGAATTTTTTCTATTTAACGACAAAAACCGATTTGAGGTTTGTTGTAAAGCTGCCTTAATTTGCATTTATTTTTATTCAAACAAACAAATAAGGAGGTTTTGTGACGCGATGAGAATTTCATTTCGAGACCACTGTGGTATCCTACCTACGATTTTTATTTAATTTTAGACCATTTTTCCCACATTTATTTTCCTTCTCTATATCGTTCTTCTTTCGTAGCGAACTAATGTGTATAATTTTTGTACAGTGTTTGAGAATTTTACTATATAAAGAGATGTTGTTTGTTTTGTACTAAATCTTTTTTTTTTTATTTAAGGCTATTATATATTTGTGCTTCCATTTTAGTACCTACCTATTTCATGTGTCTTACTACGTTTGTATGATAATTTTTTTATTATGCCATATACAAAGTATAATTTAAGTCGAAACATCGATTTCAATTAAATAATATTGATTCACTATTGTCTATTTGTTTTTTGTATACGAAATACGATTGTCGATTCGAGTTTATAATTGTTGCGGTCGAATGATGGAGGGAATTTGTGAAAAATTTAGGTTCTTGCCTGCTTTCTGGTTTAATATTTTTTCAATGCATGAGAAATGAGATTCAGGTTGAAAGAAAGTAAGTATATTGAAAGCTTTTATTTTAGGTAGGGACAGAAGATTAGGAAGAATTATCTGTTGAAAAAATTCTGCACACCTGTTGGTTTACCTGATGATTCTGTCGCCAATTGCCATTAACGATACCTAATATATGCTGGAAAATTTTTACGTCATTTTAAAATCAGTGTAAAGTGGAATCCGCTATTAAGAATTTATATCTACAGCTCAACCAACTAAATAGTCAATTCGAACTCAATTTTTACACACGTCTGTAAATTTCATTGAGCCAAACTAATAAACTTGTTTATTCATTAATAACATCTTATTTCTTATTACACATTGCATTAGCTGATGCAACCTGTAATAAGTAAGAAACTCGGCGAGAAAAGATTTTAGACCTCCATCTCCATCGTTCAAATTAAAAGAAAGAAGCCAGACCAAAACCCTTAAATATATTTGCACATTGGTTAGCAAGAAAAAGTACGTAATACGTATTCCACTTTGTTTAATTTCACGATTTGGTGTTTGCAACCTGCATACTTATTCGTTTATTCAGTCTTAAGATTTGATTAGTTGTGATAATGAACCTCCAATGCAAAGTGCAATGAGAAATGCTGCAAAGTACTCATTCTGCATCCTTCACTTAACGCAGCACCTCTGATACAAAAGATCAATGAGAAATGCTTCAATTTACTCGTTCAGCATCCCTATCCATCTTCAGGAAATAAAAATCTGCCTGCAAAAATATTGGTTAAAATCTTGTTAAAATATGAAAAAATATTTTAAAAACGCCTTGTAGGATATGCAACCAAACTTACATCAATGCAGGAGTTGCATAATCATAGATTGAAAAATTGCCCCAAAACTCATGTCTACATAATATAGACTTGAGTTTTAGGGCGATTTTTCAATCTGTGGTTATGCAACTCCTGCACCGATGTAAGTTTGGCTGCATACTGTACAAGGCGTTTTTCAAATATTTTTTCATATTTTTTAAATTTCAATTTTTGTGAATTCATCTCTTTAATTGATTTTTTACTCAAAATGACCGCACAAAGTGTCAAAAACATGTTTTTTTGATGGGAGGAATCCATCGGCGCTATTATTTTCAGGATTAAATGAATCGTTGATGCAGAAATTGACATTTACGACGCAACTTTTATTCTTTTTAATTAATAATCATCAATTCAATTGGTTTTTTTACCGAAGATGATCGTACAAAGTGTCAAATCCATGATTTTTTGTTGGGAGGAATCTATTGGTGATATTACTTTTACGATTGAATCAATATTTAATGTCAAAATAGCCATTTATGACACAAAACTATAATTTTTTGTAATTAATCGCCTCAATAAATTCAAACAGGTTCGATAAGTAAATAAAAGCATATATTAGTATGTGAACAATTAACTTCTTATATTTCACTACAAAATAAATGTACTCGTACTTTAATTCCTAAAATTCGTTTATTCTTAAAATATCTGCTTATTTAATGAAAATTAAGAAAATAAAACACTCCATACCTCTCGAAAACGAAATAATAACTACATCTCAAATTTGATTACATATTCGTGATCAACGACCTCGAATCTATCTACTATTCCACAGGGTTGGCACAGAAAATATTCTCAAAGAGAATTTGCTCAACGAGCACGAGTATTTTCGAGAATATTCTCTTTTTTTTGCTCCTTAAGTGATGGATAATCGCCCGAACAGTTCAGATTCGTCTTTTTCTCAATTTGATAGCATGTTGAATTTTATGTCAAATGCAAAGTTGTAATGAAAAAAGATTAACATAATACCTATTATTATTTTTTTCAACAAACTCGCTCTACAGTCAATGAAATTGCTGGAAATATAATTTCAAACATTTTCATGATTGTATATTTTTTTCTCTTGTTTTCATTTTATTATGAATTTGCAACAAAAAAAGGATGTGCTCAAGAATATTCTCAATACGCGAGAATTTTCTCAGAATGATTTTCAAAAAATGTGCCAAATTGACCATTTTTGTTCATTTTTTGAGGTGGAAAAAAATTGTCGAAAATGGGCGTTTAAAGTATCTAGGAGAGGATATTCGAACACCTAAATCCGAATTTGTGATGGGTTCGTCAAATTTTGATGTTTGTTCTTTGCCTTGAAAACTGGCCATAGGCAATTTAAATAACACCAAAGTATAAAAATAGTTTTTATAAATTTTTTAATTAGGTACATACCTACTTGAAATTTTTTGTTTTCTTATAATTTCCTAATTAAAAATTATTAATTTTTTTGTAATTTTACTGAATATTTGAAATTGTTTTAATATATATTTTAAAATTTCCTGCTTCTTTATCATTCCTCAATTTTTTCAAATTTTATTTTTCAATTTTATTATGTTTTAATACGAGCATTTCGGTCAATTACCTATCAATTGTTTAAATTCCAATTCAACATTTTTAATTTTTCCCAATTTTTTTCGTGATTTTATAGGTATTTTTTCGGTTGATGGAAGTCATTGTATAGACTATAGACCATATCGTGAATTTTTTTGGCGTCGATATATTCACATGCCTTGTGGACAATATATGTGACGGTGTCCAATAAAAGGGATCATGACCAAAAACGCAATTTTACAGGAGGAGCTTTTGAAGTTTTTTCAAAAATTTTATTTCAAATTAAAAATTTTTGTTTTTCGATTTTACTGACTTTAAATTGCAATAACTCGGCCAATTTTGAGCTTGGTGACCTGGAACCACTTTCATTCGATTTTTGAGGGGTTTTTACTTAAAATGAGCCAAAAAAGTGAAAAACGATTTTTTGGTCGGATGCTCCCTTTTATGTTTTTTGGTCTTCTTAGATCCTCCACAGCTTTTTGCTCATTTTACTGATAACCAAAGTGTGCTAGTGCTTTTATTATTTTTGTACCGATAATTTTTCAAAGTTTGGAAACTCGTATTTGAATTTTTCGAAATTTTCGAGAAAACCGAGTTTTTAGATTCTTAGCTATACCTATCTAAAAATGAGGAAAACATTTTTTGATGAAAATTTGAAAAATTGCTCTCCTGTAAAATTTTATTTTCCTACTTCTGCTTGGATTTCATAGATCGTATTATAATACACATAGGTAATACATGTAGGCAAATATACTAGCTACATATTGGTTAATAAAGCTGCAATTTCCCAATATTGAGTGAGAAAATTACCTTGAAAATTTTTATAATAAAAAAGTAGTTTATTTTGAAAAAAAAATGTAATTATTAAAATAATTTTTTTTAATATTTCGCATTATAGAAAAGTGCTGAGTGCAGGCATAAAGAATCATCACTGTCATCAGATTCAGATTAATTCAAAAACTGGTAGACAGATCTGATTAAAAAAGCTGTCCTATCGAATTTTAAAGAAACTTTACATAGAATACATAAGTATATACAATAGATATCTGATCAGTACAAGTACAACCAGAGACGAAACTTGATCAAAAATCGGGGGGAGGGGGGGGAAAGGGTAAATTTACCGACTAATATTTTTTTTAAATGAGAAATTTGTCGACTAATTATTGACTTTATCATCCACCTGCTCCGTAACTACATATGCGAGGATTTTTTTAGTCGAGTCGAATAAAGTTTATGAACAAAGACTCAGGGCATGAAAATTGAGTCAAGGTTTTGAAGTGATTTATGAAAACGAGAAGTGAAAAAAATACTGGATTTCGGAAAGAATTTTAAAAAACAAAAACATAGGTATATAAAAGCCTCTTGTTGCCCGACCGAAGCGAGGGAAAACAATTTCGCCTAAGTTTCGTTCAGAAAGCAAAAATTAACCATAATTTTCAAGCATTCAAAAATATAAAAAAATAACAAATGAAAAAAAAAGATTAAAAAATACATATATAGATGATGCATTTTGAAAAAGGTAAATCCTCAAATTCTTCCAGGTAGGGTAAATGGAAGAAAAGGTTTAAGAAAAAGAAAGGTATAAAAAAAACATAATTTGGGGAAGAATTCTAAAAAACATAGGAAAAGGATAGAAGTTTATCGTTGCCCGAACGAAGCGAGGTAGTCCAGGAAAGTTAGCGTTTTTTTCAACATTTATTCTGACAAATTTGCGACAGAAATTTTTTTTTCTAAATGGATAGTATTCACTGCCCTCTTCAAGATTGCATTATGACGTTTTGTTGTAGGGCGCGTACTTCGCGAGTTAGGGGATGAAAAGTACCCCCTCGTAGCGTTTTTTGCGTTTATTTCCGAATATACGGGGTTTTTTGAAAAAAATATGAGAACATAAAATAATCTACATAAAATTTCCTATCAA
>FIZU01037024.1:0-13211 GCA_900064475.1 Pseudococcus longispinus
TTATAGCGCTTTCTGGAGCGATTCCAAAATGCTGGAGAAAAGTCAACTTTTGCTGGAGGCTCCAGATCGCTTCAAAAATGGCCGCAATGGACTCGAGAGGTCAACTTTAGTATACATACCAAGTTTCAAAATTTTATCTCAAAATTTACCCCATTTGTAAAAAATTGATATATCAACAGGCTATTTTCGTAATTTTCAAAAATTCGCCAAAAATCGAAAAATCAACTTCCGCAGTTCAAAATTTGGTTGTGAAATCTGGTTGACAAGCTCTTTAAATGAGCCAAATTTCAGCTCGATCGGAGGTGACGAGTTGACAAGGTTCTATCTGGCAACTAACTTCGAATCCGGGTTCACGAGGTTTGAATTATAATGAAGGACATTGCTTACCCGTAAAAGCCTAAAAAAATGAAAAAATGTGATTTTACCTCTATTTTGATTTTGACAAAAATTGATCATTTTCTGCGACACAAATTTCACAACTGTGTTACTTTTTTGCGTTCAACCGGCATAGCATTGACAGATTCGAATTTAGGGGGTGTCAAATCGTATGGAAATTATACTAAAATTGCCTCTACTCCTTTATGTGCAGAAATAGGATGTTTTCATTCCTAAAACCTTCTCCTGCTGGCCCCTAAGGACAATTTTTAATGACTCCCTGACCCGAAATGTTCTTTTGGTTCATACTAAAAGAAAAACCACGTGCCAACTCGTGTTCAAAAAAAGAAACATACCCTGATTTTTTCGTGCTAATAGGAACACGGCCGAGTCAGATGATGCCAATATTTAAGGGAAAATGTTTCAACGATGGCCAATTAGACTGCGGTATCAAAGTAGCTCAATATATCGCGCATGTAGATCATTCACCTGCGAAAAAAATTACCTATCATAGCGTTGGTATTTTAATAACCGAGTGACAACTAGAACTGCGAACTGATTATTTCCACGTAGCCTTGAAATGTGACATTGTCGATATCGTTTTCTTGACTCTATCGTCCGAGAAGAAAGTGCACAGCAATTAAACTAATACGTATCAATTTCTTTATCGAAACGATGGCGCGAGCTGGACAAAAAACATAGGGGTAAGGGGTTAACTCAATGTAATTTTAATCGATTTATATCACGAGCTAATCTACGTACCTGATTAAACTGCTGAAAAATTTCCCAGAAAATTGTCGTAAAAAAATGACAAGACAAGAGATTTTTTCGTTTCCCATCACGAAGTAGGAAGCAACAAACGTGACCTTTTTTCTCGTATCGTTCCTTACCCGTGTGCTCGCTTTTTACAGCCGCGCAATCATCGGACCGGCCCCATAAATGAGTTCTTTGTTTCCGAAGCAAAATCTAGCGTACAAATTGTTTTACAATTCGGAATTTCGACGGTTTACCGGTAACTTGTGTTCTTTAAATTAATTTCGAATCGTTCGCAGTCGTGACGACACATCACGTTCGCCTGTATCTGTCTTATGCTGCGCTCGTACGTACGGTCAAACGTGAAAACATTGACGCCATTCGTGTTGCAAGAAGGAAAATATAATTTTGTGTTTCTCGAATAAGGTCGCGGTGGCCGCTGGCGTGCTGCCGAAGCGACGTTACGACTTACGATATGCAAAGTATATACCGGATAAGTGGTGGTTTACCGATTCTAATTCACGTAATCGATAATTTAGATGACTCTAGGGTTCGAGAATTGTTTATGTGTGGCGCAGAAGAAAAAAATTCGCAAGGGATTTGAAATCCACCTGCAAGAACGTGCGAAATTTTTTGCAACTTTGAGATCATTCCGAGGAGGAGGGGTTTTGGTTGAGTTTTGGGAGTGTTTGTAATTTAATTCTTGCGAGGGTGAGGTAAAAGGGAAGAACACGAGAGTAAAATTACTAATTGGCGAATAATTTTCCATCGAATTAATTTCGGAACGAGTTTCGAGTTACGTTTTATGTTTGAAAATAGAATTCGTGAATTGGTCATCCCGTGAGTATAATTCTCCCTCGAGATAAATTCAGCTCAGAAGTGTGGCCTTGATCTTTGCCTGTTTTTTATTTTTGAAAAAATTACCAATTCTGTGGCAGTTTGGATGAAATAGATGAGCAGTTTGGACCTTGAACTGGAATGTATCTTCGTTTTTTTGATATCTTTAACTCCAGGCTTGTGTTGTTGTGCGATTTATGTAGTAGAATACATTTCGAAGGACAAAATGCATGTATAATATCCTCTTTTTTAAATCGTTGAGAAGTGAAAGGATCAATTTATTGATTTTGTATGGTTGAAATTGTTTTTTTGATATAAATTGATGGCAGTTATGGTCGATTGAAGTGCAGAATTGAAAAACATGGATTTAAAAAAAATTGAAGCCAAACCTTGTCACTAATCACATGATACTCATCAAATGACACTTCAAACTCGTCACATGACACTTGGTTTGCCTCATGTGAGTTTGACTTTTTCTATGGCACTTTGACTCATGACTACATGAGTCATAACATCTGACATTCTTCACTTGACACACGACATTTATCGCTTCATATTTGTCAAATCGAATTTGACACTGGTCACTTGACTTGTCATATTCAATCTAGTTCAGCACTTGACACAAATCACTTATCTACGTGGTATTTAGCTATGAATGTTAGCTGTCATATGACTAAATAAGACATTTGACAATTGTAATGCGATACTTGACAAATTCCATGTCATTTGATACCTGTCATTTTTCATAAGATATTCTACACTACAGTTGTCCTAATTTTTGGCACGAGTCACTTGACCTCTGTCATATGACTCTTGACAGTTGATGTCCATCATTTTAGACTAGTCACATAACGATTATAATTATGACACTTGTCACTTTTCACTTGACATCTATGATCTATCGTATGGCAATTGTCACCACAAATCATTATGACACTCGTCACTTGACATATGTCATGTGGCACTTATCTTCTGACAAAGGTATATGTCACTTGAATTCTGTCATTTGATACTCATAAAATCACTTGACATCTGTTGTATGCTAATTGCCACCTGCCACATCATTATGATTCTTGTTACTTGACATCTGTATTGTGGCACTTGTCTGTTGTCAAGTATTTGTTACTTGCCACTTGAAATCTGGCATATGATATTAATGAAGTTGTCTGGCATTTGTCGTATTACAACTGTCACTTCGCACTTACATGTAACTTTCACATGACATGTGACTTTTACTTGACATGGCACTCCTCACTTGACATGTGCTTTCACATGGCATGTCACTCTTCAGTTGACATGTGACTTTTCACTTGACATGTCACTTTTTACTTGATGTGTCACTTCTCACTTGACATGTCACTTTTCACCTGGCTTGTCATTTGAATGACACTTGTCACTTGAAATCCAACTTATAATGCTGTTGTATTACAGATGTCACTTGACTTTTTCACTTGATATCTGCCATAATATGCCACTTTTCACTTGACATATCACTTCTCACTCGGCTTGTCACTTAAATGACACGTGTCATTTGAATGACACTTATCCCTTGAAATCCAACTTATAATACTGTCATATTACAGGTGTCAATTGACTTTTTCACTTGATATCTGCCATAATATGCCACTTTTCACTTGACACGCCACTTCTCACTTGACATGTCACTTCTCACTTGCCATGTCACTTTTCACTTGACATGTCACTTTTCACTTGACATGCCACTTTTCACTTGACATGCCACTTTTCACTTGATGTGTCACGAATGGCACTTGTCACTTGAAATCTAACTTTTAATACTGTCATATTACAGATGTCACCTGACTTTTTCATTTGATATCTGCCATAATATGCCACTTTTCACTTGGCATGTCACTTTTCATTTGACATACTATTTTTCACTTGACATGCCACTTTTCATTTGACATGTCATTTTTCACTTCACTTGTCACTTAAATGACACCTGTCACTTAAAATGTCACTTGTCACTTGAAATCTAACTTATGATACGCCTAAAATCACTTAGTATCCATCAGAATAGAGATTTCACTTGACCTTTTTCACTTGATATCTGTCATATACCACTTTTTACTTGACGTGTCACTTTACACTTGCCACTTGAAATCTGTCGTATGGCACCCAATAAAATAACTTGGCATCTGTCATATTCGACTGTTGCCTAACACTTGTAATTTGACACATGACATGTATTATTTGTCACGTGACACGTATTTATTTCTTGAAAAAAGTAAAATTTGTTACTTTGGTTCGAAAAAAGTAATTTTTCTTAGGAAAAGCGATTACCTCTCAAATCATGATTATTGATTACATTCCTTCTGAAAAATTATACATTTCAAAATTTTCAAAAATTGTATTATTTTTTTCGCAACGTGACAAAATGAACGTCGTTGAATTTTAGGTTTTACCTAACAATCTCCTTACGAAAAAAAAACCGATTTGGCAACATTGTAACTTGCATGCTCAGAAATTCGTGATAATAGGTACTTATCTCATCCTCCTCCCTCGCAATCATTTATCAATACACAGCACACAGCACGTCATATAAACGAAACTACAATTCATAATCGAAAACAAAAGCTGGCGATATATTAGACCAATAAATGACTCGGGCCAACCTTGAGGGTTACACACGTTTCAGGGCAACAATACATAAGCGCGAATTCGTGCGCACGTGGGCAACGGAACTTCAATAATTTCGTACACCTTTTTTTTTTTCTTTCCACAACAATGAAACAATACAACACAATCCGATCGGAAATTGCATAAAAATCATAATAATTACAAAATCAACAATACTATAACGAAGAGTGTGGAAATTAGTAAATTATCGCGAAACAATATAATTTGGCGAATGTTATGCATCGTGAGTATTCGTTTATTGTTCGAAGACGAATTTTTACTTAAATGGTTACATTTTTAATGGGTTCGTTGATAGAGCATTTGCGGCGTTGGTAATTTGCGAACACTGTGATGTAACAGTTTATCGGTGTATTGATTCGTTTAATGAGAATACCTGAATACGCGATACTTATCGACAAACGGTTGTAGAATTTCTCATTACAAAACTGCAGACTCAGAGAGGAGAGAGTTTAACGAGGTAAGAAATTGTAGATTATTTTTGAAAAATAGGGTGAATAATGCACGAATGTGGAGTATTGTTACACGTATGTGGGGGAATTTATAGTCTATATACTTTTTGGATCACATATTTGATTTTTTTTTATCGTATACCTATGGCTATAGGAGCCCTACATAGTTGATATTTGACGTCAATCAATTTCAACCATCCGTGTGTAAAAATATGATTATAAAAAGGTTTATTTTGCGGTGTCCGGTGAACCGAGCTATTACTGGTGAACTCGTTTGTCATTTAGACGTTGTTTTGGCGTCAGATGTGGTATTACCTTAGCTACGAGTATACGATGTTACTGAAACGAATTCGTGATACGACGATGCGACCTTCCGATTAATTTGCAACCGTTTTTCGTTCTTATGTAATTTTCTCCGGCTGCTGGTCTCTCGTTGTACTGGCGATAGAAAAACGTGATTGTTTTGTATTCATTTGTTTTTTCTATTCGAATAGCTACTCTGTTATCGTGTTGCGTTTATCGAGTTTTTGATTGAAAGTGGAATTAATTTTTTGGTCGCGTCCACTCCAGACGCCACGTCTAATGGGAGTCGCTGCTCGGTCTCGGGTTATTATAATGATGGATTGATGAATTTCTACAACAATCGAATACCAATAATGGACCGTCCAGACGATGATCTCGATAAAGTACGCGCCTTTCGTGAACACGCTGTGGTGTAATGGGATGTGTGTCATCAGGGTATGACCATTGTACGAGGTTATTGGGGTATGGTGATGGTGATGATGCGGAGAGTTTTGCAGATTTTAACAAGTTTTAAGTTCGTAGATTATGAGAGAGGAATCAATCGGAAAATTTATAAAAATTGCAGACTATAGAATTCTCGTTTGCATAGGTTTAAATCGTGTACGAAATACGTAAGAACGAAGTGTTGTGAGGAGGGAGGGGAAAGGAGGGAAACACATCATGAATTTTTTATATTGTAGTAACCTTGATGAAATACATTTCTAAACACGTTAAAGACATCAAATTGGAAAAAAAATGTTGCTTGAGAAATTTAGTAGTTGCGTAGGTGATTAGGTGAAATTTTTTCTTTGAAATGAATCGTAAAATAACACCTTGTTCTTCTTCTTCATCACGTCTTTTCACTTTTGGTTTCATTATCCTAATTTGATTAGAAATTTTGTAATTTTTACTACTTTAATCCTCGGGTAAATAAGTATCAATTTATTTTTAATCAATTCATCTCAATTTTTATAGATTTTCTGGTTCTAAAATTTTTTATATGTGGTGCCCAGAAATTTTAGCAAATTACAAACATTTTTAGAAATTGTCAATTTTCTCAGCTGGATTGTCTTTATTTCAAAAATCTGAAAGAAAGAGCATAGCCGGGTTTATGGGGGTGATTTGGCCCCGAGCACCGAATTTTAAATTACCCAGTGGAAGTTGGTCCTTATCGTCTAAAACCTGCGTGACCGAATTTTCAGCTCGATATCTCAACCCTAACTTCTTCTGGAGGGGTTAAATGTGGATTTTTGTTGAAATTTCTATTTTTGGCAGTTTTCAGTCGAGTTTTTTCAAACTTGCAAGGATAGTAGACAGTATCAAGGGAAATTTATGGAATTTTTTTCTTTTTAATTCGAGGACTTTTTCAAGGTCAAATGGGAATTTTACGATTTCTAACGGCCATTTTGGTAATCCCTTTCAGAAATGCAATTCTGAAGAAAAAAATATTGTGTACTTTGTCCAGATGTACAATCTCATATTTTTGTAGAACTTCATATCGAGGTACGTCATCTTCAAAAATGCAAAAAAAAACGATTTTTTCGTCCATTTTTCCCCCTTAAATAAGCCATTTCTGCTCGAAAATTTTTTTTCTTGCAACATTTCATTAATGACACCCAAATACACCATTAACCTGTATTTGAACCAATTTCGTTCATTTTTCCCTTTTTTCCAATTTTTCTTAAATACTCGAATGACGCCATTTTGGGAACCCAGAACCTCTTCAAGATGACCTAGGGGCCTAAAAATCATGTCTGGGCTTGTTTCAAGTCGATATCTCTCATATACTGCAATTTCAGCAAAATCGAGAAACTGTGATCTGTTTTCAACTTATTTCATGTAGGTACCTAACATTTTTCTGAAGTCAATAATGCTAAATTTTTGAAAAAGAGCAAAAATAAATCAAAATTCCTCGATTTTGCTGAAATTGAAATATATTATAATGTGTATCGACTTGAAAGAAGTTCAGACATGATTTTCAGGCAAACCTATTTTTGAAAATTTTTCAACAGGCATTTTTGAAAGAAAGGTTTGAACATTTGAATGACCCACTTTTCAAAAATTTCCTCCAATTTCAAGGGGCACAGTTTGAAAAAATGTAAAAATCTGTTCTAAGGTATACAGCAGTTTCCCTTAATCTGAATGAAATTTTTCAATTCGTGTTTTTCAAAGAGAAGGTCTGAATTTCAAAATGATATTTTGATGTTTGTTGTAGCATATTTCAGCTGTACAGTTTTACTGGATTTTCTTCAGCAAATATCCTATGTCCCATCAAAGAAAACCCCCAAATTTCATTTGTACCTTGCGACAAAAATCACTTTAAATGATGTTACCTTTTTTTGGAAAATTTTCAACTCGTGTTTTTTACAGGTTTGAACTCTCGAATGAGCCACTTTTTAATTTTTTTTTCTATTTAGAGACACTCAATAGGACAACATGTAAAAACTGGTCCAAAGTATTGCAATTTCCCTATGTTTTTCATAGATTTTTTTTTCACTGAAAAATGGGAAATATTGCAAAAAATGGAAAAAATTTTGAGGTTGACCTCCAGCTATAAAACAAATCCATGTCAAATACATGTAACAACTCTTCAAACTATCCATTCTTTTGCTCATTAAATTTTTCAAAGTCATAAAGTCGAGATATTTGAAATTTTCTTAAAATTTTTCAAGTTCAAAAAGTCATTTGAATTTTGAAAAAATTTTCAAGTTCCAAAAAGTCAGACAAAATATCTGAAAGTAATTTTAACAAATTTTTGTAAGTGAATTTCGTTATAGAATTTTTTTGAAAAATTTTTCGAAACCCAATTCTAAGCACAAAAAGTTGGTAGAAATTTGAAAAATTTTCCAAATTCAAAAAAGTCCGACAAAATGTTTGATTTGAATTTTCTTGAAATTTTTCAAGTCCATAAAGTTGAAATTTTCAAAGTCCAAAAATTAATTTGAGATGTTATAAATTTTTCAAGTCCAAAAAAGTCTGACAAAATGTCTCGAAGTAAATTTTCCACGTTCAAAAAACCAAAATTATTTCCCTGACAAAATGTCCCAAAGTTAGCATTATCTCCGAAATTTTCCAAAATCAAAAAGTCGTGATATTCGAAATTTTTTTGAAAACTTCCAAGTCCAAAAAGTCGTTTAAATTTTGAAAAATTTCCTGAGTTCAAAAAAGTCAGACAAAATATCTAAAAGTCATTGTAACAGTTTTTTTAAGTGAATTTCGTAATGGAATTTGTTTTGAAAAATTTTAGTCAGTAGAAATCTGAAAATTGTTCCAAATTCAAAAAAAGTCCGACAAAATCTTCATAAGTCAGCCTTAGGTAAAAAGCTGTCCGACAAAATGAATGAATTGAACTTTCTTGAAATTTTTCAAGTCCATAAAGTTGAAATTTTCCACGATCAAAAATTAATTTGAGTCCTTAAAAATTTTCCAAGTCTAAAAATATCTGACAAAATGTCTGAAAGTCAATTTTTCAAGTTAAATAAATCTAAATCGTTTGTTTGGCAAAATGTCTAAAAGTGATCAATATTTCTGAAATTTTAAAGTTCAAAAAGTCAATGGAAATCTGAAACTTTTTTCCAAGTCCAAAAAAGTCTGACCAAATGTCTAAAAGTCATCAACTCATCATCAAGGAATTCCCTAACGGTTTTTACAAGCACGAAAAATGGACAAAATTTTTAGATTGACCCCAGCCATAAGACATATCCATGTCAAAATGTAAATTTTTTAATTTATTTGAAACTTGGATCTTATCCTCCATTGATTTCTCTATTCGAATTATTTAATTGGTACCAGAAATATTTCTGTCTGGATATTTAATGCTAGTTATTGTTGATTTTGCAATAATTTGCTAATGGAAATTTTGATAGAACTTTTTTCCCCTTGAAGAAATTTTGTCAATTTTTAAATTGCAACGTTGCTATAATTTTCATACTTTTCCTCTTTCCTTCATTATAAAAATACTTCTTTAAAATAGTCCAAGAAAGTACGAATAGACCTACTCATTTTAATAATGATCACATCGTATAATATAATGATCATTTTCAACGATTTTTCATTTATAATATTCTAGCTCGGATATTGAATTATTGCGGTTTTTTATATTCCAATATGATATCCTGTTCATTGAATAGGTATAAGTACATTTCTACATATGTTTCTGTCGTAACCAAATACTCGCTGCTATAGTATTCGCTCCATTAATATATTCAATAATGATTATTCACTCCGAAGGCGTCCTGTACACTGTATAACTAGGTTTGATACTCGTTTCCGACGGATTAATCATATTAAAGGGAACAAGTTGAATTATTTTTTCTCTTTTGTTAAAATGGACTATCGTGGTAATATCTACCAACGTTTGATATGGCGACTAGAAGGCTTCGAATTTCTCAGAAACACATCGATCTCGCAGTCGTAGGTTAGCTGGCTAGGTACACGAGCATGCGACAAATTTCTTTCTATCTTTTCCAAGAAAGCATCGAGTAATTCGGCTTCTCTTTGAGCTTTGTAATTACTACTCAGACCGCAAAACCTTTTGAGAAATTACGAAACAGATTCGAATTACGAGCGGAGCTTAATTAAGGGGGCCTCGCACATTTGAACCGCAACCGAGCCGATGCCCAGCTACTGCATTGGCATCGTAGTCTGCTCTGTGCGTACTATTTCGAGTCACGATTTAAATATAAATTACTTTATAATATTTCTCGGATTGTGCGTTCACGAACGCGGCGGCGGCGACGACGACGCGGGAATTTGTATGAAATATTAGGTTTTAAAATTACATTTGTATTCCGGAGAAGGCGCAGAGCGATCCGAGTGTTGCCATTTTGGCTGAGCTATGTTGAAAATCGACGCGTAGACATGATTTAAATAACCGATCCGACGAGACGCGATCGCGATGTAAATTTATCTCGGTGGGATAGGGCGAGACCGAGACGCGGAAGGTTTAGGTAAATTTCAAATATAAAATCACACCCAACAATCGTGTAAAATGGTATCTTACCATGTCGCCAGATTTATCGGTATAAGTTGGACGTTTACGGAGGCGTGAAAAAAATACTCAATGAAGCATTTCGATTTGAATTACGCCAGCTGACGAACGGTTAATGCCTGAATGATATCATCTGCTTGTTTTAAAGGTTTACGCTTCCGGTTCTCGAGAACGCAGTCAACATCTATTTAACCATAACGATAATTATCTCTGATGTCGGATAATGAACTTTTTTCTCTCTCTGCTTTTTTTTTCCACAAATTTTACACCGATTTTATTGGTTAACAATATGATTGCGCGAGAATTACGCACGTATTAACCTTTCGCCGAGTGTACGTATCTGTTCTGTTGTGGTACTTTAGTACTATGTAACTTGTAAAAGATACGCTTGTATGTATGTAGCTGGCGTATTATAGACGTATACCAATTACTTCGTAGATTGCCAAGATTTCACACACGAATGTCACGATGACTTTGTGAGAAATCCGAAAGAATTGGAATTTATATGCCGGCAGGTACCTGCAGCTACGTTGGCAGATTGTGTGCGATATGAGAACCGAGATCTTTCGCGAGGAGTTTGGCTAAGATGTGTTTGTGCTTCTAACAGGGTGTCCTAGTTTGAATGTGTGAGCAATTGGAATAGAATTTGTTGAGGTGGAGGGAGATTTTCGTGCGAGAGGTTGGGCAGTTTTTGAAATTGAAAGATCTGAAGGCATCGGTCCCTCCGCTGCATTGGGGTCATTGATTCCTTTGTTTAAGATACTGAATTTGAAGGAAATTGATAATGTAAAAATTTCACTTTTAGTCAGAAAAAATTGATATTTTGAGTAGCATAAAAAAATTTGACATTTTGATTGAAAAAAATCAATTGAAAATTGCAATGAGTAAGGATCATTTGTATAAAAGGAGTTCAACAAACGTGACGTCGATCAGGGGTCTTTGAACTGCGGTTTTAAACAATTGACTCGCCAATTTTGGCTATTCAACGCTCGTTCAAAGGAAGTTCAGAGCAATTTTTTTTCCATATAATCGACCCCAACTCTTGTGAAATATATGTCAAATTTGACAATTATCAAAAATTGAATAGTTTAAAAAAATATATCAAGTTCCCATGATTTTTATTGATCTGAGCATCGATCAAAAGGACAATAAAAATGACTAAAATAATGACTTTTTGAATTGATATTTCAATAAAAATAAAAAAAAAAGTCAGTCAACGTAATAAAATAATGTCATGATCTGACATTAAAAAGTCAGTAGAAAAATTCAAATAAAAAGTGAAAAGTTGAAAAATAACTTAAAATCTGATAGGTAGTTTTATAAAAACTTAAAGTCTTAAAAGGTCTAGGTGATTGACGTAGATTTGTCAGCTGAATTTTTAATTTTTGATCTTAGTTCAATAGTTTTTTAATGTATGGTTTCTAAACCTTTGATTACGTTTTTATGCCATTTTTATTTTTTTTCAATTTGAAATATTATATTTTTTATTCTGAATAATCTATTTCCTTAGTTTTTTATTTGCTTGAAATTTTTTCTAACAATGAACTAATCGAAACTTTATTTTGTTTTTTTGTTCCAGGTGAGTTCGAATGTTTCGTCGTATAAAAAAAGAGAGTGATAATAATGAAATATGAGTAAAAGTAAGTCATATTTTATGATTCATTCTACTGGATATACGTGTACGAATCAAAGTAGCTTGGAAATTACACTCTTATTGCCAATGGAAAAAAAAGATTAATCTACCTTCTCAACATCATCCCTATTAAAAAAATAATTTGATCAAATTCGATCATGAAATTCTTGATTAAATTTTATATCTCAAGTGCTTGAAATGATCTCTTTAGATCTATTTATGTATGTGCAAATCTGCTGTACAGGATTTCTATAGAGGTAAATGGATCTGCAACGATCAAATTCTGATTGCATGATCTGAAAGTGTTTGCATGAACTCACAAATACCTATATTAAAATCATTGTGATCATCAGAGTCATCGTTGTCTAGTTACACTTGGTGATGCAAATCTGATCAATTCAAATATTATGTAACAAGATCATGCTTCGCGTAAAAGACTTCATCTTGAGTTATATAATTGAATCGGAATAAATCAAATTATATCAAATCATTTTTTGAATAAACTCGATTGAATTATAAATCGAAACAATTTTTTCATGAGAATGCGATGTGCAAAGTCTAAAAAAAATCCATGATTTAGAAGATGAGAAAAATTGGTAAACTGGTTCTCGAGATATTCACGATTAAAATTTTGAAATACCTCTAGTGTCGTAAATTTGAGAGTTGTACAAAAATCCCCTTTTCAATAGAACTTGAGAAAACTTACAAAAAATGTTATGTACTAATTTCATTTTTCTCAACTGGTTCTTCAGATATTCGTGATGATAGTTTGCTTGCCTCGCAGGGGCGCAGGCTGTCGTAGCCAGAGTAAGTTTCTAGGTAATAGTCTCTAACCATCAAGAGGTGCCAGTTCCACCAGGGACTGATGGAGGGCGAAAATGATAACCAGGAAAATTCTGTGCTTTCACATCATGCGGGGTGAAAACATTTGGAGATATAGGTGGTTAGTTAGTTGAAATATATATTGTTGGTTACGTTATAGTGTATGTTTATAAAAGTTGAAGATAGGAGTTTTGGTTGTTGTTGTTTCATGTACTGAATACAAGTTGTGACGGTGATATTGTCTTATCATTTAATCTACAATAATCTTCGACCATACATACATGGACTGATCATGTAATAGCCCAATTGGTGAAGCTGAGTTCCCAGGGGCACATTCGAGCTTCACTTCCAGAGAATTGTCTAGTGCGCATGCGCGAGTTCACTGCGGCACTGATAATAAAAACATCCAGAC
>FIZU01037025.1:0-32964 GCA_900064475.1 Pseudococcus longispinus
TTGGGGAAGTGACCGGGGGGGGGGGGGTTGAGGTTCGAGGACTTTTTAGTGGTTAATCAAGACACCGAAAGGAACATTTTAAAACCAAAAAATTTATGGTGACCCAAAATGCAATTTCATTTCCTTATCTCTCTGAGCTTCTCTGAAATAGAATCTCATCATCAAAAAAACAAAGGCGAAATGAAATTCCTATAGTTGAGTCAAAACAGCTGATTTTTCTTGTATTGTAATGTACTACACTCGTTTCCAATTTTCTCAAATGACCTTTCCGATTCTCTTAAGTTTGAAACATTATTGAAGATTAAGGAGGGAATAATTCGATTTGAGCAGACGAAGACTTCTGAAAAAAAAGTCTCAAATAACTACACCGAGATAAGCAAAAATTGAAAAAAATCTCAGGTATATTTGAAACTTGTTGAGCGAATAAAACCATTTGGTGAACTGCTGAAGTCGCCATACCTCGAGGTTTACATTAATAAATTGATTGTTGACGGCAACAGGTTGAACGGGTTTATTTTTATAAATAAAAGAATGCAGTTCTACGGTCATCCGCACGGTTTATCTCGGACTCGTATTTTACGATCGATTCGGAATTGAATGCGTTCTCGAGTGAATTTTTGATTATTCATTAGTACTCGAATATTTTCTCGAATTACCTCATTAACTTTCCGTCGATGACTCGAATGCAGATATTTTTCTTCGCGGTTGAATTTTTATTTTATTATGCGATGACCTTGAACATGATAACATACCACTTATGGTCAGTGTCAAAGGTGAATCCAGTACACTGCATTTGCAGCATTTCCATTTCGCCCACTTCGATCAGCTGTAAATTCGAAAAAATGCTAAAAATTCTTTCCAATGAAGAATCTATTCTGGTTTTTTACGGAAACATATGTAGAAGGGATCTGTTAGGATTAGGTCATGGTGCTAAGTTTTTTTTTTTGAAAGTGGTGGAAAAATATGATCAATTATTCAAATTCGTGATTAGAAAATAATAATAAACCATAAAAAAAATTACAAACGAATTTACACTTATAGATTTTTCGGTGTGGAAACGCGTGATGTTGGAATTGAAAAAAGAACTATGCGAGATGATTTTTCCTAATCTGGTCACGACTGTTTCACATTCAATAAATGGATGAAATAGATAATCGATTTCTAATAGGTGATGCACGTTATTATTGTGTTATTACTGACGACGAAAATTAAGATGTTTTATCAACCTATACCTACTCTAGTTTAGTACTTCGCAAATGAGTAATTGAAAATCTCATCGTTGTGAGAAAGGATGCAAGTTATACCCACACCTATGTGTATAATACACATATTCGCGAATTAACGTAATTCGAGCAATTTCTATTGTGTACATTGAGAGATCGAGAGAGAGTATGTATAATAATATTTTCGTGCACGTCGGAAGTAGAAATAATGGTTTTGGAATCAGCCCAGTTAAACGATAATTAACGAAAATGGAAGTAAAAGAATAAAATCCCAGCCATCAACACAATAAAAATTTCACAAACGTTTTAGTGGAATCTGTCGCTATAACGTTATGTGACCACTAAAAGCGGAATATTGTGCGCTCCTCCATATACATAACTAAACCTTCTTGAGTTTAAATAAATCTAACGGTTAATACCGGTTGTTACTGTTCCCCTCGCTCGTTAACATTATGATGGTGCATATACAGGAGCTAACGTCAAAATGGGGTCGTGTTCTGACAACCGACTGATATACATTCGAGAATTTGAAACTGTACAGTTTTGCTCGATTAAATTGCAGTTTTATCGAAATTTACATATAATTTTATTCGGTTTTAGCAAAGGTCAAGTACGAATTTTATACCAGAATAGGTGAATGACTTGTAAAAACAGGGTTTCCTTCTGTTTGTATGAGAATTACGTGTGTAATACTTCACCTATTAATTTTCAGCACATTTACCTCCTACCTCAATTCGACATAATTATATAAAATACCGTCTGCTCGACTCGATTGTGAGAAATTGACTCGCGTGACTGTGTTTATTTTTCACTTTGATTAAGATTTCGTTAATTTTCGGAATGGAATGAAATCCGCATTCTTTGAATTTTCAATTTGAATCGTTGAAAATTTCAAAATTATGAACAGTTTTTCTTCATAATGAAGGAATGAGACTAAAATCAAAAAATTGTGGAATAGTGTGACTAAGAATTATTATATATCTACTTGTAATTTGTAGATGAGGCTGTTGAACCATTCAAGTCCTCCAATTTGAAAGCTCTGAGATTGAGCTCGTAAAATTCTGCTGGAAAATTTTAAAAATGGTATTTTGAGAGTCGAAAAAACTTTTTGTCTGATTATGAAACTTGAAAGAAAATTTTTCAAAATTCATTTTTGGTCCTACAGTTGTGGTCAAAACATTTGATGATTGTTTTATGGTTTAAAGATTTTTTCAAGGATTTCGCCTTTTAAGGATTTTTTAAAGGATTTTCTTGAATTTTTCAGAAAAAGGTGGAAAAAGATAGATCCACTCTTCAAGCGGACATATTAGTACATGGATATGCCTTTTTAAATTCAAAAGTTTTCAAAAGTTTAACAAAAAGTCCTTGCCATTTTTGGAAATCTGAAAACTTTTTCAAGTTCAAAAAGTCTGACAAAATGTCTAAAATTCAATTTTCTAAGTTCAAAAAAATCAAAATTATTTGTCTAACAAAATGTCTAAAAGTCAGCATTATCTCTGAAATTTTCCAAATTCAAAAGGCAATAGGAACCTGAGAATTTTTCCATGTTCAGAAAAGTGACAAAATGTCTGATTTGAACTTCCTCGAAAATTTTCAATTCCATAAAGTTGAAAATTTTCAAATTCAAAAAAGACTGAAAATGCCGAAAGTCAGCGTAATATCTGAAATTTTTCAAATCCAAAAAGTCTGTGTGACAAAATATTGGAAAGTTACCCTCATCTCTAAAATTTTTTTAATTCAAAAAGTTTAAATTATTGGTCTGACAAAATGTCTGAAAGCCAATATTAAGAAGAAATCAATGGAAATCTGAAAATTTCTCAAATTCCAAAAAGGTCTGACAAAATATGTCTAAAAGTCAGCCTTATTTCTGAAATTTTCTAAGTTCAAAAACTAAAAAGTCAATGGAAATCTGAAAATTTTTCAAAGTCCAAAAAAGTCTGGCAAAATGTCTAAAAGTCATCGTCAAGAAATTTCGTGACGGTTTTTACAGACACGAAAAATGGACAAAAAAAATGGTCAAAATTTTAGGATTGACCCCAGCCAGAAGACATATCCACGTCAATGTGGCTTTTCATTTTTTTTCAAAAACTTTGTTCTAGGAAAAAAAAATTTCTGGCCATTTTTTTCGATATCGTGTAATAATTATGCATTTTTTTTTCAAATAATGGATAAAAACATGAAAAAATGAGCTTATTTCAAATTTTTCTCAAATATTCGATGAAAACTGAATTAAAAGCGACAAAATGGCTAAAAAAAAGCGTTAAGAACTTTTTAAGGATTTTTTTCAAGCTAATTTTGAACGATTTAGAGATTTTTCATAATTTTGGTTTGCAGCTCTGATTTTTTTCAGCCAAGGTTGAATCAGTGGCGTATTAGGGAGGTTTCAAGGGGTCTGGACCTCTCTTGACGTCTCAAATATGGAAAAAATGATAAAATTTCACTTTTTGAATGCATCTTTCTGCAAAAAGTTTTTGCCCTTGTTTCGCTCGGGCTGATTCAATTTACTTGTTTCAACAACACGATGACTCTTTTTCAAAATTTTATGTAAAATTACTTTTTTACTCATTCCGTCCCCTTTGAATGAGTGTTTGTCTGGCTACTCTACTTTCTAAATTTTTTTTTGATCAATTTAGCTTGAAATGTTGGAAATTTTCACTGGCTGTGTAACTAGGTCGTAGACCTAACATATCTAGTTAGCATTTCAGTTGATCGAAAAATGAAATTGAATACGTCATTTTTGAGGAAGTTGTCTTCTAAAAATTTTGTGAAAAGTAGTGAAAAATTAGTGGTTTTTGAAGAGAAAAAATGCGATGGTAGATACATGAAAGAGAAACAGTAAAGATAGATTTACCTGATTCAAAAATTTTGGTTACTTTTTTTTCCAAATTTCGTTTCGATGCATGAACTTCCTTCAATTCAGCAAGTGGGCGATCTACCCTAATTCCAAAAATATTTTCTACTTAATATGTAAGTTTGTCTTTCCTTCGAATTTGAAAAGATTTAATTTTTTTTGTTCAATATTTTTGTAAAAATTATTCTAAAAGTATACATAATTTTGAAGTTTGCAAGACTGAAAATAGCAGATTATTTGAGGCAAGATATATCTACTCATAATCAAGTTACATTGTTGTAACAAATTTCTTAAAATTTTGGCAAAAATGTTGAAAATTGGAATTTTTCCTCTTTGAAAAAATATTTCATCAAAAAAATTACCATTTTTATAGAAATTATCTCGATAGATGCCAATATCAGAAAAAACTCCAATGCCCCAAATCGCAATTCTTCACCTGTTACAGCTGAAAAATTGAAAATAAAATTTTTTGAGGAAGTATATTTTTTACACCTGCAATTCAACAGACTGGCAAATATAAATTCTTGCACTCATGATAGGTTACCTGAAGGAGATACCTGAGCTTTGCAGCAAGAAACACCCTGTATGTAAAAAAATTTTCTCAATTTTCCAGAGAGATGTTCAGCTACTTATATTTGAGCTGGAAACAATAAAAAAGGGATCTTTAAGGTTGAGGTCAGGACAAAAGTTTATAAAACAAATTCCAGCCTCATAAACCAAATCACATGGTTCAAAAAAATTTTAACAGACAGTCCTCCAATCCTCAGTAATTCCAATTGACATAAAAGTAGAAATGTCGAGAGTTTAACCAGTCGAACTATGTACGCTGTCTGAGTACCTCCTCTATCTATCACTTTGAGAATACAAATTACAACCAATTAATAAAAGAACGAGATTGATATGAAGTTATTTAACTCGTAAAGACATAAGTACATCTGCTTAACGGCGAATTGAACTTGAAATAGTACGTTGAATTTTCGCATTCCTGCGGTTCAGTCGGACTGCCGCCTTGGCCCGAAGACAGGTAGAAAAAAATTCCATTATCGAATATGCTAGTATACTACGATGACTCTGTATTTCGTAATATTCTAACCGATGCATCGGTTCGATTGTCATTACTATACGGTACTTGTCAAAACAATATTCGATTGGTATGCAGACAGAATGTGTGTGGGTGTTAATGTCGAATTCACCAACGACGAATTTTTTCATTTCAATTCGTCGTGTAAGCAAAATGTTTACATTCGCCATGTTTACTTTATTTTTTATCGTCAGCGACTCGACTGCGACTATAAGAGAGAGGTAAAAAGTACCGAATACCGTTTACATGTCTGCTTCGATCTGTACCTATGAGATAGCATCGATGAATAGAAAATTTTTACCTGTTGCCACCTGTTATCGAGAGCGAGTTACTCATGTGTGAAGATATAATAGCCTATACCTTATATGAAGAGAAGCGGTGGTTCACCTTGGGACCTTCACATTGGCTTTGCAGAACGGGTTACGCAGCCGATAACACGTATGAATGTACAGAAACAGATTGAAGATGTTAACGCATTTCTTATTCTGAGAATTTTCCAGTAGTGTCTGACAAAGTATGTGACTTGTATTGTTCCTATATGTATGCAGCTATACCCATAAGGCGACCGCAGCTTTATTAAATTCAAATATCACGTATGCGCGAGAGTTGGCTAAGACGTTTGTATAGAGATTTTGTTTACTTGTGAAATGAAGATTATAATTTTTCCCCGAATATTGTGTGAAATTTTTGCACTTTTAACGAGATAACGGAGAAATCGGCGTCCTATATTTTAGTACTTACGAATTGTAGTACTTTTAATCATATTTTTAATTAATTGCGACAGTAGGTATTATTGCTACCTACGAATAGATCCGAATTGCGTACGATAATTATAAAGAAATGTAACGATTTGTTTCGGTGAAATGAACTTTTTATTCCGACGAGAATATCGAAGATTCGTTTGTACGATTCCGTTAAAAATTCATCATAAACGTGACTATAGTTTAATCCAACGAGCTCATTTTCATTTGATCCATTCGTACACCAACATTTTAGTCATGATCACTTAACAAATGCAGTCTTAGGTACTGGTTCTCGAAGTTTTCATCTTATTCGAATTTCAACTACGCTAATATTATGTATCGTAGCAAATGACGCGATATATGTAATTTTAAATTTATATGCGTCGCATGTAGTAGAATAGAAACTGGTAGTACATATAGGTACGTTTTTAGCCAACGAATAGTGTTCGAGAATGTAAAAACTTTCTTTGCCAATGACCATTAACTGATCTAAAGTTGTATATACTGAATTCTCACGCTACTTGATAAACATGAGAAAGATTAGGTAATGAAAATGTTGCTTTTATTGTTCTTATGAATAAATGCTAATTAGCGAATAGTGCTAAAAAGTGTACGTTTAAGGTGATAATCCCATAAAACAAAATTTACGTATAGAATCAACATGTGTGTGTATTTAACAGCCTCGTTATCTATTCTTTGAAGTCGAATAATTTCTCTCGGAGGAGTTGGTTTTGGAAAATTTCTTGTAAACTGGTCGCGAAATCAATTGCGGATGCTTTAATGTGTCTAAATAATGTACTTGGTCGAGTACATTATGTGATTATGAAATCTTGAATAGCGTAGGCCCTAGGTAAAGGTTCGAAAATCAATCTTCGTTGCGTGAAAAGTGGATTTTAATTCAATTTGTGAAAGTATTACTCAGTGGAAAAAATTGCAAAATTGCGAAATTGATCAATTGGTTGAAAGTGCATTTTAATCAATTTTATGAGGTGTTCATTATGAGTGGCATCTGAGCAGGCAACTTGAAGAAACTAAATTTATAAATTTTTTCAAAAATTCTCAAATCTGACTTCCGAAAAAAATCCTCAAAAAATAATTGAAACTAATTTCGATTTCCCAGTGCAAGTTAATACCCATGAATAAACATTTTGCTGCAAACCACAACTTTCTACATTTTCAAGGTTATTTAAAATATTAGTCTACCTGTATCGAAAATTCATTTTCTCGAGTTAATAGCTCTCTGTAACCATTTACAGGGCTATAAATCTGATCACTCGGGGCCATATTCATAATCAAATGAAATAAATACTTACTTGAACGCAGTGATTTTTCAAAGAAATAAGAAACTTTCTAAAATAATTTTTCTACTCGTATCTTATAATTATCAGTTCCTTATATGAGTAGTCAAATTGATGTTTTTTCTCAAGAGATGCTGATGTAACATCTGTAAATATAACCCTCAAAGCATATTTTATTGTAAAGACCATGAAAGCTCGAGAAGATTTCAAAAGAAACTCATAAAAAAGTTCCAAAATAGGTAGTCGATAATCCCAAAGTCATGCCACATTACAGTAAAAAAATCGTAATTCGGTGTATTTGCAGTTGAGAAAATTTGTCTTTTTTATTGAAATGATTTCAAAATTTTTCGTTTCTCAGTGTCCTAAGGAGTTCAAGATTTCAGCATTTATAAGGGAAACAAAATAGTATGAATTTTTGAAGAAAAAAAAAAATCAAATACGAAGTTTTGACTAAAAATTGATCAATAATAATGATACAAATAACTTCAATTGTTTTCAAAACAACTCGATTTCTAGTATTCTCCTTATTTCGTTTTTTGTTGCATCAAGTTTAAAATTTCTAAAATTATTCATCGTTTTGTGTGTGTGTATTTGGGTGGAGGGGGGGATTCAATAAGTCATTATCATGAAGTAGTACCACTGATGGATTTAAAGATTATTTTTGGAGGGGGTTTAAGACTTCAAAATTACCAACTTTTCGATGCGATTGTCCCAACTTTTTTTTGACAATTTTAGGAACTTTTATCGAGAGATCAATAACGTTGAAAATGTAATCAAAACTGTGCTACTTATTCAAGGGAAGGGGGCAACGATAGAAAATACGATTTAATGCAAAATTAAAATATATGTTCATTATTTTGTTTTAAAAAATTATTTATTGTAAGTCCGAGCAGGGGGAGGGCGAAATTTTTTAAATATTTATTGTGCCATTTTCCAGATTTTGAAAAGTTTATCAACTCTTCTCTTTTGCCAACATTTTCCAAGTTATGATCAATTTTCCCAACTTTTCTGCATTTTCAAAAATATTGGAGTCTAGTAGACCCCCCTCCCCACCTCAGTTAAGGCCATCACTGAGTAGCACCCAAAAGAAAAAACACGAAAAAAGCGTGAGAATTTCTATTTTTCAGTTTCTGAAGGAAACAAGTAGAATAAGTCATTTCAAAATTCAAGTTCAAACACGACCTATGCGGTATCCTCACTCCTCACTTTCACCTTCTCAATCTTTTTTTTTTTTTTTTTTTTTTTTTTTGGAAAAACGTCAACTCTTGGTGTGATTTTTGGTAAATTAAACATGTTTCTTTCATGATTCTAAACAACTAAAAAGGCCAGGGCTCGACTTTGCATAATTGTGGTGTGAAATAAAAAAATTTCCAAGGTGTCTAACAGGTCATGGAACCCATGGAGAAGTCATGGATTTTTGACTTTTTATTGGGATGAGGTTATAATTAACTTGGACCGCTTTGCGGTCCATCCCCCTAGCTGCTGTTACGTACAAACTGACAAACTGTCATATTTGGTTAAAATTCTCTGTTTTAGTCAAAATTAACATTTTTTTGTCAAAATTGTCATTTTTGGTCAAAATCATTATTTTGTGGTAACTTTTTGTCAAAATTGTCACTTTTTGATCAAAATGGTGATTTTAAAGTAGAAACTATCATTTCAAGGTAGAAAGTGTCATTTTTCGTCAAAATCTCCGTTTTTCATCAATCGTTTTTTTTTGTCCAAATTAAGCTTAAATTTTTGGTCAAAATTGTCATTTCCAGATAAAAATCGTTATTTTTGGTCCAAAACGTCATTGTTTGGAAAAATTGTCATTTAAACGTAAAAACTGTCATTTTTGGTCAAAATTTTAATTTTTTGTCAATGTCATCATTTTTGGTCGAAATCATAATTTTTTGGTCCTTGTCATTTTTTGATACAAACCGTCAATTTTGTCAAAATTGAAATTTTTTGGGTCGAAATTGTCAATTAAAATTAAAAATTGTCATTTTTTTTTTGTCAAACTTGTGAATATTTTTTGGTCAAAATTAACATTTTAAGGTAAAAATCATATTTTTAGTAATTTTAGGATTTTTTAAAAATGTCTAAAAGTCACGAAAAATCCTGGTGTTATGAACAGACGGACAGACAGACAGACACGTCGTGGATTTTATATATATGGAATGAATGGATTGGAATTTGTTTTTGTTTTTTATATTAAGTTATTATTTTGAAGAAATTTTAGCTTCTGAATTGTTTTGAAAATTGGAAAAAAATTCTATTATAAATTTGAAAAAATTGAAAAAAGTGGAAAAAATGTTTAAAAATGTTTTGAAAAAATGTCAAAAAAATTTGAGCAAATGAAAATTTTTTCGATTTTCTCTGTTTTAAATTTGAAAATTTTTGGACCTCGACGCTTAATGACACATCTATACATGTTGAAAGAAACATGTTGAAAGAAACATTTTGAAAGAAATGACCAAATTCTGTCCATTAGAAGAAGCTGACGAACTATTACAATGTTTTTTCAAAAATCTCTTCATATACTTAAGTAGATTGGGTGAGAGCAGCTCGTAAATTTGAGAAACATCCTCCTGAAAATGTTTCAAAAATTTGAAAAAAAAAGTGCTGAAAAGTGCCGAATTTTGATTTGTAAATTTTGTTAGACACCCTGTAATGAGGATGTTACTCTGAACGAAAAAAATTTGTGGTATCAGCATCTAAACAAAATGCCAAAAGGCCATGGAAAAAGTCATAGGTTTTCAACAAAAAAAATCGGTTAGACACTCTGTTGCAAAATTGGCCGGTAAAGCAGGGTCTCTTGAATAGGTTGATAAACTTCAAAATCCAAACACAAACAAAATTGAAAAAGAATTGCAATATGGAACCGGGGGGGGGGGCAGTGAGATTTTTTCATGTAAAAAATATAAACTCATCTTCAGATTCTGAAATTCACTCATTTTAACCCCTCTCCAACATTTCTAACAGAAATTGGACCCTCTTGAACACTTGGTCTGGCTACAGTATACTGAGCTTTATTTAGTGTAGGAATCGGTTGGGGAGGGGGTAAAGCGTATTACCGATTATGCGACTAAAAAGAAACACATCATCAAAAAATTTAACCATCTCTCTTCCATCCGATAACCCAGCACAATCGAAATTCAACATTCAAGTTACTTCTTTTGTTTTCCTTTCGTTCTTGCCTATAAGACCCTTATTAGGAATAGTACAAATATATAAAAGGACTCCTATAAAACATACTCGAGAATCTCGTTCATTTTCTCTACCAAACCTATTGAAATAATTTGATAATTGGATCGGGTCAAATGTGCACCATTTCATTGTAAATAAAAAGGAGCCCAGTAGTGTCCGCAGTGTGAACGAAAACTTGACGTGAACCGATTCAGACGCGGATGAAAAACGTGATAAACGCAGCTCCAGGATAACGTGAGATTTTAGAATTTTCTGGTAATTTGTGCCACCGGTGAACCATGAATAACCCATAACTCGGTATATAAATCTGGTTGAGAACAAAGGAGGCTTGTTGTACAGTAGAGCTTGCAGTTGGATGGGATATTCTCAGGGATGAAATTGTGGTTTTCCTAGCAAAAGCGCAGCTAGACGTGGGCGAACGTAAATTAAATGCGAATTTCATCAGCGCGACAACGGCATAAGCCATAAGCACGAGAACGATTATTGCGAGGATGAGGAAAACCACACATTGTACGTAGACCTACGTCACACCCGCTATATAAGGTTCACGGTCGGAATAAAGCCTGGAATTTGATTTGTAGCGGTCTAGATTTTTTGTAATTGGTTGGTTAATAATAGCGCACGAGGAATAAATTCTTCTAACGAGTTTTTTTTACTCTGCAAAGTAAAGAATTGGAAATTTTTTTACTCATTCACCGTTACCTACGAGATTACTGGTACATAGGCTTCTGTAGTGTAGAGATGTTCAGCTGGATGTTTTGTTGAGAGGTATGAATACGCGAGGGTTGTATTGTTATGCAGCACCCTTGTGTTGTGTACGAGGTTTAGATTTCGAGAAGGTTTTTTTCTTCTTTTTTAAAGCAGGATATCGTACATAGCTAAGGAATTTTTCATATTTATCGTATTTGGAATTAGATTACGAATAAGAGCGTTTAAAGATACCAGAGTATCGCTTATTCGAAATTACGTCACGTTTATTTTACACCCACGATGATGCAGATAGCAATTGACTTCTGAGTAATCGTATGTACGAAACATCCAAAACAGTACGAGAGAGTTGAGATTTAATCTATTCGTCGGAAATTTAATCTGAATCTCAATGTCGACGCCTTCTGTCTTCCTTCCGGTAGAAAGAAAAATATTAATTAATATAGGTGCTTATGTGCTGCAGCCGAAAATTAGTGGGAATTTTATAATAACTGTGCACCAAGTATACTCGCATTATGCAAATAATTCATCTATCATTACGTAAGAAGGATACTGTAAAACTACTCGTACAAATGAAAATTGTATAGAGTATTATGTTCGTAGAGGAATGCGCTGCTATAATTTCAAACTAGCCATATCCGAGCGAATTTGTAACGGATTTAGTCTTTCATCATTGTAACACTCGAAAATTAACCGTATATTTAAATTACTTTACGCCTGTCTCGTGTGTAATTGTTGGAAGTAATTTTTTTCCTCCATTTCATGTAAATTCATCACAATCACGATTAACGTACGCACTTTATCGGATATCGATGGATGATTTCGGATGCGAATGAATCTCTTAAGGAAATTTATACCTACGTGATTTTGGTTGGATTTACAACCCGTTATTTTACAAAAAAAAAACGCTAAAAGGTTTTGAAGGTTATTGCCCAGAATCGCTGTTTCTTTGTTTTTTGTTTATTTTATACTCGAGTCTTATCTATTTGTCAAATTTACAGTTCTTTTTGGTTATCAAATTGTAATATCGTTACGTCGATTTTTTTTAATTGCAGAAAATATTGCAAGAAAGTGGAGGTACCGGTTATATCATATTAGGAGTTGATAATGGTCTGAATGATTCGATAAACGAGTCCTCTACCGATGCCCCGACCATCTCTTGTAGAGAAGAATGGCAACTTATATCTAGCCCTCCGTCACCATGCAATGTTCAGTTCGAAGGCGATAATGTCGTGATTAACGGAAAGTCCAATTTACGAAAACATCCCAGAGATAAAAAGGTGAGTTTGTACAACTATTCGTTATTTTTTCCTTATTCTATATCTTATTGAAGTCGTGCTTTGTAAAGGAACGAAAAAGGATAGCTTTATAGATTTATTTTCAACTTTTGAAAAGTTGCTTTCTCGCTTTCAAAGTTGTAAGAAAATAATTTCCAACCACTCTCCTACCGCAGAAAAGTGAAAAGGACGTTCAAAGCCTCATAATTTTTATAACAATTTTAAAATTTTTATAATTTGTGTCGCTTCATAGAAAAAGTCTTATTTCGACATATTTGGCCACCCCATCGGAAATGGAACCTTTTCGATTTTTTTTGCAAAGGGGGGCCTTTTCTGATCGAAGGTCGCATTTTTTGTTCTAATGCCTCAGTATAACCTTTCTCAACAAGAAATATGACGAAAAGAGGGAATCCCAGTTTGCTTAAATTTACAAAAAAAAAATGTATTAAAATTTTTTAAAATATGAAATTTTTTGTAATATGACAGTTTATTGCATTCTGTTTTGATAAAAAATAACTCATAAAATTTTTTTGTGTTTCCTATTGGAAAAATTACGGAATTTTTCTTTTTTATGAATGATTTCTTGTTATTCAATTCAGGGTGTCTAACAGGCCATGAAGTCATGAAAAGTCATCATTTTGGAAGGTGGGTCATGAAAGTCATGACTTTCAAAACACGAAATTTATTTAAAAAAAATTCTTTTAATTATTAAATTTTTTTCCATTATTTCAATTTTTTTACACAGTAAAAATATATTTTTAATAGGGGGAGAGGGGCATTTTTGTGTCTAAGGCTAGAAAACTGCATTTGAAAAAGGTCATGAAAAAGTCATGAATTTGGCTCAGAAGATTTTATTAGACACCTAGTAATTTTTCTCATGGAGGGTGATATATGTATTTGTAAGTAAATTTTTCATAAATTTACATTCGATCGGTTTTCATTCACATTCAGGGGCCAACTGAAATTGGTTTGACTGGGAGAAGGCCTAACAATTTAAAAGTTCCCACGCTATATACCTTTACCTAATTTTTTCGGATTTTTCGACTCCACATGCAATTTTTTCCACTCAAAATCAAATTTGGGCAAAACTATCAAAATCATTAAATGGCGAATATTTAAATGGGATGAATCAATTTCATTTTCGCAGGAATGATTTTAAATTTTTTGGTGGAAAAATACACAAAACAAACCGTGTTTTTATAGAAGGCCCTAGGTACCTCATATTGTTTATAAACAACCATGATTTCAATTTAAATGATTTTTCCACGATCTAAATCATTGAGATGAGCTGAAAAAGAAAATTCCAAAATGAGAAGAAAGCTGGGACTGTCTGAAGCTTTGAACTGGACTCCACAATTTATGTAGGTACAATACTTGTCTAAAAGAGGTTCAGATTTCGAGATTTTTTTGGTGATTAATGATTTTTATGAATCATGATAGAAAAATCATGATTTTGAGTGATTTTATTATTTTTTATAAAATGATTTTCCTGATTTTCAAGAATTTTGATAATGATTTTATGATTATGATTTAAAATCAATTTTTAATTAAAATATTTTTTTTGTTCTGGGGGAATGGGATGATTCTACCCCAAATCGTTTCCAAAAACCAACCTTTCTTCCTACTTCCTATGATAATGTATTGAAAATTAAAGGGAGGTATTTTATTTTACGTTTTCATTAGGTAAATTTCTGTGATTTGTCGAATGGATTTTCTATAACTTTTTTCTAGTAGTGGTTCTCTTGGTGACTCAGAACTTAGTAATCGAACTGAAAATTGCACATGCGGATAATCAGGGGTTCTCAAAATATTCACATTAGTAGCATATTACACAAAAATCACAAAGTACGCGAATATTCTCTTTTATGAAATAGGTCTTGCTTTTCTTTCATTTTGAAGATATTTTCAAATAAATGAACTTATAAATATACAAAAGGGAATATTAATGTATTTCGTAATTTTTGGGTAATATAAGCCTATACACATTAATGTGGATATTTTGAGAACCCCCGGTTATCTAAATGTGAAATTTTCAGGTAAATTACTGAGTTCTGAGTCAACAAGAGGATCACTGCCTTATATTAAAACCTTGAAAAATTGTTTATTTCACTTTTCAAAAATTTTTCATTACATGAGAAAAATCACTTGAATTTGAAAACTTTAGACCCCTTGCAGCATGAGTCAATTTTGAAGTAGGGAGACTAAAATTTTTACTGTTTCATTTTGACATCAAATGACATCTTTTGTGCTGTCAGCTGTTTCGATTTTCGAAAAAATGTCAAAATCGTTCCACTCTAGTGTCTAACAGGTGCTGAAAGTGCTGAAAAGGTCCTCCATTTTACAATTTTGTGCTGAAAGTCGATAAAGTACTGAAAAAGTCCTGAATTTGGACCAAAATTCTTCCTCTTTTTCATTAAAATTCATTTTCAAATAATTATTATGAAGAAATTTCAGCTTTTGAATGCTTTTTTATGCAAAAATCTTCGCTTGGGCTCAATAATTTATTTATTTAAGAACCTGGTAATAATGGAATTTTTAAAAATAATTTTCACATAAAATCATATTCTCTCTCACCACCACCCCCCGCATATTTCATTGTTTTAATTTTTTCTCACCTTTGAAAAAAATGTTAAAAAATATTTTAAAAGTTACAAAAAAGTGGATTTTTTTTTAAAAAATAACAAAACCGTTTAAAAAATGGCAAAGTTTTGATTTTTTCTATCTAAAGCCAAAAGCAGAAGCTTTGTCTCCCAACTTTCAAACATTTCTTCTCCTCTGTCACCACATTTTGGTAAACAGCTGATAAAAACTGGGTGGGCTTATGGTTTTTGGAAATCATGAATCTGAAATAGGGGAAGTCGTTTGTCCATTGATTCAAGTACTTATTCAATGACTTTTTGCTGTTGACCCTTCGATAAAATTTCCAATCAAGACAAATGCATTTTTCCAACAATCACGAAAATTCTTCTTATCGAAATGGAATTTCTTCATTGATTGGTATCCCATTAACTCTGTATATTTATTGTTGAAATGATTTATACGGGCGTTCATACCACAAGCAGGTATTTTATACTTTTAAATAATGCTTTCGGATTGCTGTGGTCATAACGACACGTACGTGGTAGGTGTGTAGTTGAACTGCACACCTCGGGCGTTATGATTACACCGTATGTGTTAACATCGATAAGACATAATAGAACAGTATAATATCTACCATACCGGGTGAACAAATTATACTAAAAAAATATAAGTACATATTGAAAAAAAACCACATATCGCCCAAGTGTAGCCTATTGCTGTAGCGTTATTCTACATTAAACTATTAGATTAAAGATGTTTAGAATGGTTGTCAGTAAATGCATGTAAGGTCGTTGTTGACATTTTCATAATTAGTCTCTTACAGCCATATCAGCTCGGCGATGTATTGTTGATACGAAATTCCAAGTATCTACGTACCTTTGTTGTGAAATCTGCCGCGCCGCGAGGTTTTTTTTTATCATTGTTGAAAATATGCGATCGAATGATTCGAAGAAATATACAGTCTTTAATGCAATTTGCAATTGGGTTTTGAAAACGTGGAAGGCGCGCAGACATATTGTATCATATTGTGATGGCGTTATTCAAGGTAGGGTATTTTTTTCTTTCCTTCGCCGAATAAAATAGAATTACACGCTTTTCTTCTCGGATATTTATTAAAACAATTTAAGAATTGTTAATAACGAGAGCATATTATAAGCGATGTAGTTATTCGTGAATGTTGAAGGAAAAAAAAACACAACCTTGCGCCGTCTTATATTCGTAGAAAGTACAGTCTACCAAATTAGCGAATATTAATTGCTCGATGTTTTTATTTGAAATATGCTATAAATTACCTACCGTTTCCTTCGTCGAGATGCAAGTACATAGGTATTTTTTCCAATCCAACATGCCATTCAATTTATTAACCTTTGTTGTATTTCGGATGTTTTTGACTCCGTTCAATTCTCGTGCCAAGCCAAGGTGTTTTAATTCGTATTTCGCTCGATAATTAAATAACGAAATTGTTTTGGTCCGTCTGTGTAATGCGGCGCGGTGATTTGTGTTTGAAAGTGAAACCGCGTTCGATCAATTTGTCACCAGAGTCGTCTACCTTATCACAGTTGATTAATTGAGAAATGGATTATAACGAAGATGACGCGAGACGCTGCTCAAGTGATTAGTCGTCTAGCGGTTCTAAATCTGTTAGTGAAAAATCAAGAAAAAAAATACTTATCGCGAGAATTAAATAACGAATTTATAATTAGAGTAATGTCAACTGGAACTAAATCAGTAAAACTGAGTAGGTAAAAATCCGCCAAAAAAAATACCTACAACTCTCTCTTTAACAATCTTATGAAAATTATTTGAAATAAGAGTATGATGATTATGCGTTGTTAAGTAATTGGCGATAATTTAAGCGTTTAAAATGCAATCCAACCAGATGTTTATTTACAGTTTTAAAAACCAAAACAAAAAAATCTTATCGCCTTCGATCATCAAAGCATAAACATTGGAAATAATCTGTGCGTAAAATTTGGTATAAGAAATGTCTGTATACATGAATGAAAAATTAGCTAGCTAATTAACGATTTTCGGTAACGTATGTGTAATTATCGAATGTTTTTTTTCGAATGCTGCAGCGATCTCGTTTATATTTATCTAAGCATCGATGTGTGTAAAGTGAAATCAGAGACGTGACTGGGTCCAAAATATCTGGATGTAGGGGGCGAGGGGGTTTGATGAAAAATTCATCGACGACTGAAATTATCAATCAAAGTATCTAACCGGTGATGAAAGTGCTAAAAAGGTTTTTCATTTAAACAAGTGGTGCTGAAAATCGAAAAAGTACTGAATTTGGTTCAAAAGTGCTGCAGTTGGACCAGACCTTCAGACAATCCTAGCTTTCCTCACTTCGGAGATTTAGATCGTGGATGAAGAAAAATCATCCGCATTGAAATCATATAGTTGATTAGCCAAAATATTCCCAAAATGACCACTAAAGTCACTTTTTCCAAAGAAGATATTTTCAGATTTCAGTGAATCGAGGAAGACACCAGTCAGTAAAAATTCGATAGATGACCAACCACCATAGTTTGCTCTATACGTGACTGAAAAACAATGAAAACAACAAAACGAAAAGCGGACGAAACCCTAATAAAGATGATAACATTTGAACCATTGCTCACTCTATTATCTTGCGCAATTGACAATAATTTACTTTTTATTTAATTTGAGATGAGTATTTCCAAAAAATGAAAAAAGGGATAAAAATCAGAAAAAAATGTTACCCAAACAGGATGAGAGCAACACTTGTTTTTGAATTGCAATTTTTTCAAAAAAAAAAGGTTTTTTTACGTTTTTAACATGATTTTTTAAATCAAATGATTGCTATAAAGTTTGACAATTTTGCTAAACTGGAATTTTGTCAAAAGACAGCTCATTTACTTTCAATTAGTGTCTCACATTTCAACAAAAAGCCATCAAATCATTATTTTGAGTCGGGAGATCAATTCTTCTAAAATTCTGTAATTTGTACTACATATTAGGTAATGAATTTCAAAAAAATGACTTTCTATTGAAATTGAGACAAATGAAAGAAAGACAATTACTTGTGATTTTTTAAGTATCTGACCTTTTCCATTTTTTGTTGAAGCCTAGGCAGTAGTTAGAGCAGCAAAGGCTCTGGTGTGGTAAGGGGGTCAATCGGCCTCTGGTCGAATTTCAAAATTTTTTCGGGGTCCCCAATTTGTTATGATAAAATATAATTTTAGAGCTTATGCGAAATCCTTTACCTTACCTTCTGGAGGTTGGACCACCAAAATAGTGATTTTAAGCTTAAAAATGCTATCTCAGCGAGTTTCTGATCGATTCTCATCAAACTTGGTATGTGGGTGCAGGTACTCAAGGGGAACGTTGTGAATTTTTTTCAGATTTTTCCAACCCCTGCAATGACCTTGAAATCGATTTTGAAAACTTCAAATCGCCAAAGAAGAAACAAAAAAATATTTTCTCATTTTTCAGACCATTTTACACGGCTCAGAATTTTTTTGAATTTTTTCTAGGGTGATCATACCTAAATCTTCAAAAACCCTTGTCTTCTAGTACTACAAACTGATATGAATAGATTTTGACGCCCGCAGTTTCATCCCCTCGCAGACAATGAAACAAGCTTTACTTCCAACTGTGAAAATATTCACTAATTTCGTTAAAAAAATTGATCTCCTCGAGTAGTTCGATTACGAGCCATCTCAAACGACGCTATTAAGAATGAAATTGTTATTGTATGCTCGTATGACCGTGTTAGCATTTCCTTTGTGTACATAAACCGAGCATTGATTGTTTATATAAGCGATGAAATAGCCATCAAATGAGTCTCGAAGCGTACCGACTGACATGAATATGTCGACGGTTGCTTGTATAGCTAGCTTTTTAACCGCGTTTATCGTTATAAGTCGAATGGTAGATTTGAGAAATTTAGGACGATACCTACGTCGGTTGATGACCAAGATGTAATTGATGTTATGTTTAAAAGTGACAAGTTATGATGTTTTATTCCTCTCGCTGTTCCCTGCTTGCTTTCGATAGTCAAACCTTTTTCACACGTCAGTTAACAAATATAACGCAAATTATTATTTAACTCGGTTAGTGTAACTTTTGTATAGAAATGATGTAAGTATATGGCATGGTGGCTCTGGCTATAGTTGAATTTAATGCCCGTTTCGATCTTAATTTGTTAACAAGAAGATTGGCAATAACATTGAAAAAGAACGTTATGGTTTTGATTTTTATATGTAAACTTAATTTTAATATTATAGTTTCTTTGTTTATCAGTAAACGACCCCGCACTACATTTGCGTAGAAAAAACTTATAATTCTAGAGCTCCTCCAAGGCCCTGTTTAAGCTAAATCGTCCTTCGTATGTTTTTTTTAAATTATTGAATTAATATTTTGACGAGTATGTGCATAGTGGAAAAAGATTTATCATGATTCATAGTTTTGAAATACAATTTTTTCCTGGTAAAATAATTCATCTTTGGACTTGCAGGAATAAAATGATACAATTTATTAATGAGTATCTCAACTACATCTGTGAAATTGTGATTACTTGAATTGTTCTTGGAAACGATCGATTTATTGACGTTGGACAATTCATGTTTTCGCCTGTAAATCGTCGCCGTCGTTTAGATTTAGGGTCACTGTTTCCTCAGATTTTCCCATTTTATTGATTCTTTTTTTCGGGTGAATTTGTATTATCAGTAATTACTTTTAAGTTACTAAACGTACGTTGTTCGAATCGACTTTTTCAAATTACGAATCTCGTTTATTTAGAATCGTGATTCGTTATAAAGATTGAATGTTTTCAACAATCCAATTCATTATTTCTCGTCATATTTGAAAACTGAATTACGAATGTTTTTAAAATAACGTTACTTTGAAACGGATTTTGGAGCTCTAAGTAAAAGAAACGAGACAATTTTTTCATATTTTTTCATAGTACCTAATAATTCTTACTGGGTGTCCAAAATATTAGTAGTGAGATTGGTGAAAGTAGAAAAAAATTTACCAAAAAGTGGTATGAAATACCAGAAATCTTTTTTTTTAATGAAGATAATGTCGGAAATTGTGCTATGAAAATATGAGATTCTGCAGGCTGAACTGTTTTGAAAATCACATCAAATTCCATATAGAGAATTCTTGAATTGATTTTTTTAATCACAAATTGTGAAAAACGGGTTATAATACGCATCGATGGGTCTAAAAATTTTTTGCATCATTTTTTCATAGAATGACACCCAACTAGGGGGGTTAGTTTAAAAAAAAAATCAAAATTTTTTCTTCTTTTCAATTTCAAGTATAAAATAGGGGTCACCCAAAGCCTTATTTTTCAGTTTTGAATTTTTTTTAACAATTTCCCCCTTGTTTTTGGTCATTTAAGAAAAAATATTATACCGAAAGGTATTGCAAAATGTTGAAAAACAATTCAGCCATGTTACTCCCCCCCTCCCTCTCCAATTTGTTTGGCGATTTTTTTAAATTTTCAAAGTGCAAAAAAATTGTTCGATTTTTTAAAACAAATTTCCTCGAGTGTACCCTCAAAGTGTCCGCAATCTGTGAAAATTTCAGAATTTTTCACTCACCCTCTCTGAAAATACAGCGTACCTATAGAAATTTCGATATATGGAGGATGATAATTTGGCAATGGGTGGTAATGGGAGATCAACAGTTTTGGTAGTGAGTTTTCATGTCAGGGGTAACATTTAAGACCACTTTTGAAGAAAGGGTCATGGGCTGATTTCATCATTTTATCAGGGGAGGACCAAATTATTTCATTTTTGTTTCGTTTAACGAAAACGTGTATATCGTTTTGCGTTTTTACTTAAACGAAAAAAAAAAATTGTTTCGTAACGCTTTTTTTGTTTTTTAATGTTTTTCAACGTTTTTCCAACGCTTTTAAGCGTTTTTTCAACAATTGTGAATTATTGATTCATTGCTCATCAAAATAGAAAGAACATTAAAGACTGGTTAAAAAACGCTAGAAAACGTTGAAAAACGTTAAAACTGTTCAAAATACGTTGAAAAACAAAGAAAAATTGAAAAAATTGATTCATCAAGCTGGAGCACCATCCGATTGCCCTTTTCTGCTAAAATTTTTGTCCTTTCTGCACCTGGGCTCGATAGATTTCCTCATTTTGATAAAATAATAGATTTTATAAATGTTCAATAAAATCATATCTTTTTCTTGCCAAAACCGCTTCCCTTCCCTTCCCTTCCCTTCTTTTCCCTATTTTTGCTGAAACGGCAATATTTTCGCTGGACTTTGAGAAAATACATATTTTCATATATTTTCTGGTTTTGAAACAAATATTTCACCCAAAAGAAACATATGTTTTGGTTGCTCTTATTTGTGTATCCCAAAGAATATCGGGAATTTCTTTGAAAATATCCATAATGGATTCTTTATAAAAGCTTCATCTTGAATTTTTCAACATTTTGAATCTTGTACTTCTCCTTTGAGGGTCAATTTTTTAGGTCAAGTTCTTATTGCTTAGTAATGTATCTGCAATTCAAAAGTATCAAGTATTTGAGAGTTTACGGTTGTATCTTTGGAATATTCGAAAAAATGGTTTCGATGTAATTTGGTCCAATTGGTTCTGTATTGGAGTTGATAGACTCATTTTGGGTATCAGGATCACATATTTTTCATTCTTTCACGAGTAGGTGCGTATTTTAAGGTGTTTTGAAATTGGAAGCCTAAAAAATTTTACTTCTTTGCACTCTTCATCTACTGATAATTTTTTTCATTACGTTTTCGTGTGAATATTTTCCTCAGTCTGATCAGTTTTCAGGATTACAATTGAAAAATGAAAAATTTACATTGTGTCAGGGAATATGTATTTATTTATGTACGTTCATACGAATTAATTAGTGGGTAACTTTCATCGGCTCTGAAGCATTACACTTGACTTCCTATTCGGTGAATGTATCGTACATATACTCGTACATGTTCGGAAGCTGAATAATGATACCATATGCAATGTTGTATTTGTAACTTGTACGCACATATTTGTTTCCTCGATTTTTCTTTCTTTTTTCCCGCTTCAATTTAAATTATTTATCTCAATCGATGATCAGATTTTATAAAACTAAAAAAAACATCTGAATGCCAAATACGATACACACTCGCGAACTTCTTTTCGCCACCCACACAAAAATTAGGTATGCTTTACCATATAGAAGCAGTACAGCTAAATTATGCGACCTTTTATTTATTTATGTTTTTATTTACTTGTGCAAACATGCAGTTTGGATACAAATGTATAAAATCTGCCAAATTTCATTATCAAGTGGCTAGCTCGATGATTATGTTACACGCTTGGCATATTACGTCCTTGAGTAGATCCTTTATTTACTCGACTATTAGTTTGTACAAATTACTAAGGCCAATTTTCACTTTGCTGGATAATCCTATACTTACTGTTACGTGCTGCATAGTTGTTTACATAATTTTGAATCGAATATCACGTAAAGTTGTGAAATATGATTTCGAAGGAATCACTCGGGTGTGCATCTCGGATAAGTATTTTTTTCGGCCAAATCCTGTTGGTAAAATTTTCATCAATTATACGATCCGCCATCAAAACTTTAATATAGGTAACAAGATTCGTTGTCGTTTTTAAACGACGACGAAATTCGTCATCAACGAAAATATAATTATTAATTTTGTGGGTGTTTTAAGACTTTCATCTTTTGTCAAATATTTCGGGCTCAGTGAAAGTATTATTATTGGGTAAATACTTGCTTACTCGTCGAATTACGTTGGGTAATCATCGAAGTGAATTTTGCGTCTGGTCGTTTTGTCGTCGATTATAAAATTTATTATCTCGTACAAAAATATATATACCTGACGATTCGCGGTATCGAGCTGCAGCACGAGTTCAAATTACACGGCTATATAGATTCGCGTTTCGATTGTACACCAGCGACGTCGTCGTATACTTTGTTAACGATATCAGCAGATGAGTTATCTGCCCGAGGTACCGTTTGTCGGTAATAATTTCCAACTGTATTTGAATATTTTGTTCTTATCAACTCGCCATGTTAACATTGTAACTTATTAATTGGCGAAACGAATATTACCTTAATTTTGATCCGCGATATAAAAATAATTGAATTCATATTACCATCGGATGCAATACTGTTTATGAATCAGCACAAGCGGTTATAAAATTACGCCTGATTACTCGTAGATGAAAAAGTTTGACGTCGAAATTTTATTTTAGTTTTTTTTTCACGAAATGGGAACGTTAATTGGTTGATGAAATGAATTCTGTTTGAATATCGTAATTCATTTTTACCTCGGTGTTATTGTTGGTTTGTTTTTTGTTCGCAATTACAACGAGAAACATCATGCATACGTACCGGTGTCATTTATTAACTTTCTCTCTTTGTTGGAAAATAAACCTATTCATTCGTCACTTTACACGTTAATCAAAATCTTGATTTATACGTACGAAAAATTTTCGACTCTTGTATGCTGTTCGACAAATGATTAGTGATATTGTCAGCAAAAGCGAGGAATCATTTAAATGCCATGCCACCGAAATACCAAAAGTGATACTTTTTATCAAGTACAGCCTACCTACCTAATTCGTGTCCTCTCTTCCGATTGTTTTAGCGGAAGTACTATATAAAATTTTTGGGAATCTTTGTCTTTCGTCGACGTTATTAGAATTTTTGTAAAAAAGAGAGAGTTTGGTAATCAATTAATGTAATTTGAGTCGAATTAGTACGTCAGTTTGGTTCATAAATCACCGGAAAGTGTGCGCCGTTTTGTAGAATGGGTATCGGTGTGGTCAATGTGTTTTCCTGGCTTCCATGTTCCTGGATACCTACTCTAGTTTCAGTTTTATAGATTAATTCGAGGTTTTGTTTGATCGAATCGCGAAGGAAATGTGTGCAATGTGGTTCACTCATAAAAATTAGTCGTATTTTTTGGGTCATCATCATTTAAGTAGGGAAAAAAATGAAGAAATGAAGAAAATATGTGCTTTTTTTACATTAGAATGGGAATGTGAAATATCGACAATTTTGCTATTGACATTAGCATAGGAGCTTTTGCGATGACCAAACCTGCGAAAGATGACACAACATTTCGTCATACTGACTTTTAGACTTATTTTTTGGACTTGGAAAAATGTTCAGATTTCCACTGACTTTTGGGGCTAGAAAATTTTAGAGATAATGCTGATTTTTGTCTGTCAGACACTTAAAACATTTTGGACTCAGAAAATTTTAGAAAAGACTTCTTTTCAGAGATCATGCAGACTTTCACACATTTTGTTAAACCATTTTAGAGTTTCTGGACTTGAAAAAATTTTCAGATTTCAAACGATTTTTTGGAGTTCGAAAATTTCAAAAATTCTGACGTTTTCGATTTTGAAAAATTTTATTAAGTGGTCAGCTGACTTTTGAATTTGGAAAAATTTACATTGTTTCAATATTTGACTTTTAGACATTTCACGAGACATGATAACATTGTGTCCGACACTCCTTGAACTCACAATTGGATGAAGTCAGACATTATGCCAGACTGGAATGTGCACTTCAGTTTGATATAGCAGGAAAAGCAAAAGCATATGCTATGTTTTATACTTTTATGTGTAGTATGGAAAGGGAAATGACCCGGAGGGGGGGGGGGGGGGGGGGGGGGGGGGGTAAGAGAGCGCTTCTTTGATCAAGTATACATAAATGACCGATTTTTGATGACTAATTTCTTTTTAATTTGACGAAAAATATTCAAATTTTCAGAGTGAACGTGTTGAAAAAAATGAAAAATAAATACGATGTTATTTTTTTGACTTTTTGCGTTCGCAAAACATTTTGGCCAATTTGCTCTTCCCCTCAAAAATATGTATGACTTCTCACTAGGCCGACCAAAAATATTTTTTCACGTATCATATTTTCCAGTTCATTAGCTAAAATTCACATTTCTCCACGAATCACGTTATCCTGATGAAACCGGTAAATTTTGAAAACACATATTTCCATATATTTCAAGTAGGAGAGCAATTTTTCAAATTTTTATCGATTTTTTTACATTTTTGGGTAGCTAAGAGTCTAAAAACTCGTTTTGACACGAATATGTCTTATGGCTGGGGTCAATCTAAAAATGTTATCCATTTTTTTTGTTCAAATATTTTGTCCATTCTTCGTGTCCATAAAAATCGTCACGAAATTCCCTGACGACGAGTTTTAGACATTTTGTCCGCCAAATAATTTACACTTTTTGAATTAGGAAAATTTTAGAAATCAGGGTAACTTTTCGTTATTTACTAGTCAGGCAGACTTTTTGGACTTGAAAAATTTTTAAGAACTGAAATTAATTTTTGGAGTTGAAAAATTTCAAGAAAGTTCAAATCATACAATTTTTACCTAGGGCTGACTTTTAGACATTTGTCGGACTTTTTTGAATTTGTAAACTTTTTTAAATTTTTACTAATTTTTTGTGATTGGAATTAGATTTTGAAAATTTTTCAAAAAAATACTACCAAGAAAATCTGTTACAATAACTTTTAGATATTTTGTCTGACTTTTTTGAAACTTGGAAAATTTTTCAAAATTCAAATGACTTTTTGGGCTGCCGCCGGGAACTTTTTATTACACTTTTGAAAACTTATGAATTTAAAAAAAAACATCCATGTACCAATATGTCCGCTTGAAGAGTGAATCTATTTTTAGAAATTGATTTGGAATTTCCTCTTGATTTTTTTTTTCATTATGAAAATCATGAAAACAGTATCTTCAAGTAACTTTTGAAAAAAAAAGTGACAAAAATTACCAATAATAAAAAAGGCACCTAACCAAAATACTCGAAAAGTAATAAGTTATGCCTGTATCTAAAAAAAAACTTTCAATTTCTCAAGACCTAAACTTTTTAATAAAAAATGAATAGGTAAGAGTCGTTTTTCCATGAAAATTTTTTTAAATCATTGAAAATTGTAGTTGAAATTTTAGACATAATAATTTTAATCCCTAAATAGCGAAAACAAAGCAAAATTTTTTCAAATTTTTGTTGAAATTGCTTGAAAAATTATTTAAAATTATCTAATTTGAATCATTTCAATTCGATTAATTCGTGATACCAGTGATGGACAAGACGGTCAAGACCACTACTCTTTAGAAATCTTAGTGATCTGAAGTGCCAAGATCGCCTGGATCATGATCTTGCGATGATCTGAGATCAGTTTTTCAGCAATCATCTGAATGAAAATTTAAGATCATTTTTAGGTAATCTTGGTTTTCGAATATCAAGATCAAGATCACTTCAAAAATTATAATTTAATTATTTTGTTCTTGAATTAGGTATAAATCAAGTTGTCTAGTGTTTTGTTCCTTTTTCTAAATTTGGAAATAATTGATCTTTATTTTGGAGTTGGTGATCTTGGTGGTGATCAAGGATTAATTTTCATGTAATCTTGCTCCATCACTTTCTGTGTGTCATACGAAACAGTTCTCGAAAAATTCGAAGGGGAAGTTTCCATTCATTTTTTTCCCAGCATGATCCATAATTCGTGATTCGAATTAAAAATTTCTTGATTTGGCCACTCCTGCATAAGGGCAATTGATAACTCGACGAATTTATTTTTGTATCTTTTCATTCGAGTACACATTTTCAAAAATTATTAACCATTACTGAGTAAACTTCTCATAATGGTGGCTTCTTTGAGCTTTAATGTCAAATTTTTGCATCGTAATAACAAAATAGGTACCTACTCGGTTCAAAAAAATGATAATAGCGATAATAACAACAAACGTAAAAAAAATATAATCCACGTTTATCGCAGTCGAGCTGCTTTAGATTAATTCAAATGAGTTTTCTTGTGAGAACTAAAAGGTTCATTATTGAAAGAAGAAGAAGACGTAGAAAAGAGTGCAAACCAGGACTTGGTTACTTCATTGAATACCCTAAAATGCTCATTATCTCCGGAGTGAATTTCACTTGGAAAATATTTCTGGTGTAATTACACCGATGTACCATTATATACGAGGAAGGGTGACTGATTTATGTTATTTTGGAGCAAAAGATAGGAAGTAAGAGAACATTTTTGTTACAACCGAGCTCTTGAAAAAACAACCGAGTGTGTATAACGATCTCTTGATAATGTGCCGAGAATAAGTATACCATACTACCGATTTGCTCTTTAGTTCTGATGTAATTATCGAAATTTTATTCTTTTTTTCAATTTAATTACGTTGTTCGGTGCGTTGTATTTGTATACGTAAAAAATATAACAAATCGTGTTTATCGATTACTCAAGACGTATGTATAAGTTTAATTTGCAAACTACGTTGTACGTGCACTACATACGCGTATAACTTGTTGAGATTTTTCTTTTCCTCAGCAGTTAGTCGTCTTCTTACGTTAAGGAGGAGGAATGATTGTTATAAGTACATTATAACGATGCATGTAAGAAAACTGTTTGAACATTACATACGTATTTTTTGTACGTGGCGAGTTTATTTGAAATAACGTGATGCGGAAGCTCGTCTGTTGTATTTGGTTGGTACAGTATGAAAAATCGAGCAACTTTTTTATAATAATGGAATCAAACGCAAAAGTAAATCCCGGATTGTCAATAGTGTATAGAAAAATTATTCTAGTAATTGGTACAACAACATCATCGGATGTTTTGTGTGCATATATAAAGAGAAAATTTATCCTCGTTTTTTAATTTCGTTCATTTGTTTATTTATTTACGAATATATCCATCAGATGTATAGCACATCCATTAGTATTTTGGTCATAACTCGAATACACGTTGTTATAGTTTCTATGGAAGATTGTCGAGTTTGTAGTTTTTTTTTTTTTTTAAATATTCGTGCCTTCGCGTTTATATACGTAATGACATCTGTAGTTACAGAATGCTTCAGTATATTACGCCATTATGTGTTGTATGTCAGCCGGAAATATTCGAGTGCGTTGCGTTTTCCCCCCGACGACTTTTACTATACATGTGTTGAAATTACATTCTCGATTAACTGTAAAATTCTATTAAATCGTCTAAATCCTAGCGGTTTAAATTTTTTTCGAGTTGTTTTGTCTGAGATATCGTACGATGACGAGGTTTACCGGCGATGCGATTTTTTTTAATGGCGAATTATAACAACGTTTAATAGAGTATTTAATTAAATCGTAAAATTTTTTGGATCAAGTTCTCAACCCACGTGTTGTTCAATTTTCAGCTGTTTTTTATTACCAATTTTTTAATTATTACCTATTGCAAACGTGCTAATAAAATGCTCATTTTCACGTTAGCTATAAATTGTCGAAAATTTGGCGATACGAGTGAGGATAGAGGAGCTTTGTAACTGGGAATGGCAAAAAATACGCGTATGATGTAATCCACTTGAGCTTATGTTGAATGTTGACACAGCTCGATTGATATTTCTACGAGTATTTTTTTTTGACAAATATTTGAGGAAAATAATCGAGTAAATAAAAATTAGGTGCAAATTTTGGAAAATTTTCAACTATGGTATCTAAAATTTGAAGAGATTCTTCCGGATGATTTCCAAGTTTGGAGTATGAATCAGTCGATGAAAACTAGTATCTCGGGGCGTTGGTTAGGTGAAGTAACATGTAAAAATCTGGGATAAAATTTTAATTTGAAAAAAGTCAATTGAAAAATTTTTAGATGCAAAAAATGATTCCACGTGTCTTGAAATTGTTGAAAATATATCTAAAAATATGGAATTTCAATAAAAAAAAGTCAATTTGTACTCGTATACAGGGTGTGCTAGTAGTACTGCACCGCCTTCAAACCATGAGATGCAACTACCGAAACTACATAAGTATATAGATGTTTGCCAGTCCCAGGATTTGAAAGAGCAAAGCTATGAATTAGTCCTGGCAGATGTTTCTAAACGTCGTAACTCCGCTGATAATAAAGATAGACAATTTTTTTTAAAAACTTTCTCGTAGAACTTTTCAAGCTCTACGAAATGAGTTGTTTTCTTATTTTGCCTTACTCCAAAATTTAAGGAGCTACAATGGTTTGAAAATTTGTAGGCTTCGTAACTCCTTTAATTTTCAAGTTATGCAAAATTTTGTAAGAGTCATTTTTTGTTGAGGTTTTTGAGCTCCACAAATTGAGCTAATAATTTTTTGCTCAACTCCAAAATTGAACCCCCTGAGAGACTATTTTGAGAATTTTTTGAAAATAAAAAATTATGATTTTGTACAATTTTTTGCGATTTTCACCACCTTTGACCCAAATTGTCAAACTTTAGCGGCACCTGGAGTTTGACAGACCATCATATTCGGACTCCGTATGAAAAATTACGTGAGAAAACCCCATTTTCAATGATCAACCCTCTTTCAAGTTGGTTAAAAGGCGAATATACCTGATTTTGTACAATTTTTCGTGATTTTTCGCGATTTTCACCAACTTTAACCCAGTCTGGCATCCCTTTGGCAGCACCTAGGGGTTGGAAGACTGTTATATTCGGATTCAGCGTGAAAACTTCTATAAATAGACACCAATTTTACCTTTCAACCTTTTCGTCTGAAAGTTCACAAAATTTTGTGAACTTTGAGCTTTCGCTGTGCTTGAAAGCAGCAACGGCGGATCGGCAGACTGGTGTTTTTGATGAAGGGGCTATGTATACTAATTTTTGGGACCGGTCCCAGATTTCAATCCTTTCGGCCATTTTTTGCCAGGTGTGGCTCCTGGACTAAATCCCCCCTCCCTCCCACTCAAAAAACCATATCCACTCTGAATATCAAGAAATCCAAGTTCGATTTACTTGCATTAGATTTTCAAAAAAATGCGTATGAGCTAATTAGATCATTTTACATTTTTTTGTGGCCTCAAGAGTTGAGAATATTGTAGTAAAATTTGAAGATTTCAGAAAAGAGTTTCAGGTTTTTATCTTTTTTTTTTTTTAGAATTCTTCAAAAAATCAAAAAATGAGAATTAATACACACATTAAAAAATCATCAAACACAATTTGTATAGCTCACCAAATGAAAACTTTTGTATTCTGTGATTTTTTCACCCAGAATAGGAAAAAAGGTGCAATTTCAGAAAGTACCAAATATACCCAAAATTCTTACAATAAATTTAATTTCTTTCTCAATTTTTTGTAACAGGGGAAAAAATTAAAGAATAAAAAATGTACCTATCATTTTAGTGGTTTACAATTTTTGTTACGTTAACCTTTTTTCGTAGCTCGTTGCAACATTTACATACCTATTTTGTATGGTATCATACAGATAATAGGTATTCGAATTTTGATGCAACATAATCTCAAACATTACTTAGCAAGTATAAAAGATAATAGCGAAGTTGACTCCATTGGAAGAGGAAAAGAGAAGAGTGCAGAATGTTAATTTACGTAAAACGTATTTAATGGACCGTACAGACGGTTTAGAGGACGGCTCTCTGTTTTATCTATCTGAGTTTCCTAATAGGGTTGGAAATTAAAATCATGTTACTGATTCGTATTCGCCTAACGCAACCATCACATCTCCAACTTGTAATCTAATTAAATAGGTATTGTGCTCGGTTTCACTACCAAGACTAAGTACTTAGATTTTCATAATTTTATCGATGCTTTTCCTGTACCAGATTCTTTATTGATAGGTTTACCATTCGTGATGCAATTTTTGTCCGATTTTTTAAAGAATGAAATATACCTACAAGTCGAATTAGTATTCTTATAGTTTGCACCTTACCTTACGATAGATAAATAACTGAACTACGAAGCGTAAAATTCAAAACCAAAATGAACGGTTTTGCGAAGCTATTAATTCTTTGTTGTTTGACATAAATAAATGCCCGAAACGGTTGTTCTTCGTTTGTGGTTTCATCGTTAAGTTATTAATTTGATATTATACGCTTTGATCAGGATTAATTTTTTTCGACGCAGTGCGATTTGTTATTTGGGAAATCGATTTCATCAAACGTCGAAGCACGATCGCTGCCGCTGATTGTTGTGCAGTTGTATGCAGTAGCAGTACTTTTATTTCTCGTTATAGGACGATTTTACGTGGTTTTTTTTTTCGTTGATATATGACGTAGGTAAATGGACTATACGTACGTAGGTTTTGTTCAAAGTGCAGTTGCTTTATAGGTGCGATATGTTAGAATGTACCTTGTACTGCAGCTACCTACTCTTGTGATCTACTACGAGTTCATCGTACTTGAGGTTATTCTAAATTACTTAATGGAAAATGTTTCGTGCGACCAATATATCTATGTATGTACTTCACAGTTTGAATTTTTTTTTCCGATAAATTGTTCGGAAAATAAGGTCGAATTGATGGACAGAAGTAAGGCGATGGAAAAATTCACTTCATTTTTCGTAATATGTCACTACACTGAGTGAGATAGATAGGTAAATTTTTCATCAGAACAGAAATCAACCAAGGCAGGAGTAATTTAGAAGAAGTGTTGATATTTTTTAGAGACGAAAGAAGTGGTATAACGTATGGAGTTTGTTGAGATTAGGTACCTTCGTCTGAAAGTTTGATACAAAAAAAATGGGGACAGAGCATAGTCGGGTTTATAGAGGTAATTTGGCCCCAAGTACCGAATTTGAAAATACAAATATCTAATGGAAGTTGGCCTTTATGGTCTAAAACCTCCGTGACAAAATATTAAGCTCGATACCAATGACCCCTTCTGGGGGTTAAACATTGATTTTCGTTGAAAATATACATTTTTGGCTGTTTTTAACCAAATTTTAGACGGTACTAACTACCAAGGGTGAGTTATGGGATTAAAAAAAATGCAGCACTTTTTCAAGGTCAAATGAACCTTTTAGGCGTCCTAAGGGCCTAAAAATCATAACTGAATTTGTTTCAAGTCGATATATTACAAAATTTCAGCAAAATCGAGAAACATTAATTTTTTGTTTTACGAATCGAGTATTTTAGAAAATTTTACATAAAATGAGTTGAAAACAAATTGAAGCTTCTCAATTTGGTTGAAATTACAATAAATGATGATCATCTCAGGGGAGGCTGTGGGTTCCCAAAATAGCGTCATTTGGGCATTTAAAAAAAATTGAAAAAATTGAACGAATTTAGTCTAAATTCAGGTTTATGGAGTATTTACGGGTAGTTTGAGAGAAAAAAATTTTTCGACCAGAAATAATCCATTTGAGAGGGGAAAGTATGCAAAAAAATCAGTTTTTTTGATTTTTGAAAGTGACTCATCATGATATAAAATTCTAAAAAAAAAATATGTGGTTGTACATCTAAACTAGGTACCGTACAGCATATACAGAGGGGCTCATTTAAAAGGTTGATGGGTTTGAAAATGAAAAAAAAAATACTTCGACTTCAAAAATCTCGAAAACTATGCCTTCTAGAAAAAACCAACAGCTCTATAGGGGGAAAAAAATTTCAAGCTGTACAATTTTCATGGAAAAAAAACAAAAGAATAGCATCGACTTGAAAAATTCCCGATAAACATAGATTTTCTGACAAAACTAAGGGCGCTACGAAAAAAATATAGTGGATAAAAATTGTAGAGCTTGAAATTCTCTTTCTTCTGAGCTATTAGTTTTTTTCTAGATGGCTTAATCTTCTAGATTTTTGCAGTCAAATTAGGCATAGTTTTCGAGATGTTTGCAGTCAAAGTTTTTTCATTTTTGAATTTATCGAAATCAAAAATTTGCCATAAAAGTAGATTTTCCAACCAAACTAAGGGCGCTACCAAAAAAATGTAAGGGATGAAAATTATAGAGCTTGAAATTCTCTTTCTCCTCGGAGCTTTTAATTTTTTCTAGAAAGCTTACTTTTCGAGATGTTTTCAGTCAAATTTTTTTTTTTCATTTTTAACTGAATTTTTCGGTTATTATGTATTCGTTCAACCGTTTTTTGAATTTTTGTGGCGCCATTATATCAATAACAGTAAAATATGAACATTCGGTGATGTAGTTGTGCATTATGAAATGCACAATTTAATTAATGCAAAAATGACCAAGCGATTGTAATTAATAAAAATAGTAGCTTTGACGTTCGGGAAAAAGGGGGAAGCTAAGAAGTTGTCAAACCAGTTTTT
>FIZU01037038.1:0-17382 GCA_900064475.1 Pseudococcus longispinus
GCGAGTAAACGAGTATACTCGCCTCGCGTTGCAATGCGAGGTGATGCGCGATGACAAATGAACAACCTCGTGAAGAGCTCTAGTACCTACCTACAACCTACTTAATTTTTGTCGACTGAGTGTCCGATTCCTAGTAATACTCATCTACTAACTGTGCTTAGTTTATATTTTGTGATTTAATAACTATAAGGCTGAAAAACATAAATTAATTCACCTTTTGCTCAATTTCTTTTTTAGATGATTCTACTTTTTAGTTGGTCAACCTGATTCGCCATTGTTTAGGTATACTATAGATGAAATCTGTTCAATTTCTTTTTCATGTCCAGCATTTTCCTTATTCCATCCTGAAAATATTATTCAAACTGTGTTGAATTACGTCTTTATCATTAATTCTCAACGAGTGCATATCTAGTTTGATATCTTTTTCATGAGTACTTACTTCTTGAGATTAAAGAAAAGTCATAAAATTTATGAAATTTGTAAAGTTGAGCATGTATAAAAAATTCGAAGAATACAGGGTAGCTCATTCAGAAGGTCGATGATTTTGAAAATGAAAAAAATAAAATACTTTGACTGAAAAAATTTTGAAAACTACGCATCTACAATTTTCACCCCTTGCATTTTTTTTGTAGCACCCTTACTTTTGGCAGAAAATCCATTAGTATTTATGAAAAATTTACAAAGTGGATGGTTTTGAAAATGAAAAAAATTACGCGTTTCATTTGAAACATAAGGGATTTTCTGGCCAAACTAAGGGTGCTACGAAAAAAATTCAAGGGATGGAAATTGTAGAGCTTGAAATTCTCTTTTTCTTATGAGCAATTAGTTTTTCCGAGGGTACTTAATTTTTGAGATTTTTGTAATCAACCGACTGACTTCGTAAATTTTCCATGAACATGGATTTTTCGGAAAAACTAAGGATGCTTCGAAAACAACACTAGGGATGAAAATAGTATGTAGAGTTTGAAATTCTCGTTCTCCTATTAACTTTTAGGTTTTTTGTATGGGGGAGGGGGTGGGGGGATTTTTCGCAGTCAAAGTGTTTCTTTTTTCATTTTCAAAACCATGATTTTTTGAGAATGGTCAAAAATATCCTGTAATGTTGATGAAATATTGCAGAAGTTGATGAAAATCCTATAAAAACGATCAAATTTTGATGAAAATAAGTTTTTTCTACTGCTCTGAAAGTCAATTTTTTGTTTCAATTCGTGTATGTTGTTTATAAAATATGCAATTTAATTTTCAGTGTTATCGAATAGGCAAGTGATTCTTCTCTCAATTTTTAAAAAGTTTCACCCTAGAATTCTCTATTTGTCCCTTTTGAAAAAATTTTTTTGAAGCAGACTCCCATTGAAAAATTCTTTACTGACGTGAAGGAATTCTAAATCATTCTGCACATCTCAGTCAGGTTGCAAATCGTTAAAACGTGGGTGTGATTGAATGGGGTTTATCGTCGATGGATATTTCGTGGTCAATAATATCTAAACCTGCGGTAATAAAACCGACATCGTCGTACTTTCTCTCGGAATATCTTCAAAGAAGCCCATGTGCTCATGCGTTGGTAATTGCAATTGGAAATATCGAATGGTGATTCTGTCAACCATACGTACGATTCGCATTAAAAACTGAAATTAATCGTTCGACGTACGTTTGATGAAATACATGCAAATTCGTCCCAACGACGCAACTGTTGATGGAATTGTGTAAATGGCAATTTTAGTACGAACAGCTCGATGCGGGTAAACTTGCCATTACGAAATGAAAGTTTCTTCGAGAGTGAGATCATTTTGAAAATGTGTAATTTGAGGTTGAGATTTTGGAATAAGCGACCTCGAGTGTGTATTTATATATTCTTCGGTTTGGAATCTGCCGAGTCTAATTGGTACGTTGTATTGTTTGTTTCAGGTCAGTTGAAAAATCATTATGGTCGGTTCATTAGTAAGTCAGTACTCTGTATGTATACGTTGAATTAATTTCATTTTTATTACGACACGTTCGCAATAACTGAAGTAATCATCCAAGATGGTAGATTTCGATAGGTGGAAAATTAATTCCATCCAGCAAATAAAAGTCACCTACATCGTGTTGAAAAATATTCACGTACAAAAGGATCGTCTCGATGTACGTGTTTTGTAGCTGCGTTATAAATACGTATGCAAATCCTACGCTGCTGGAGGAATTTAGGTATATTCGTAGGATTGAAAATTGATTTTCTTAATATTTACTCTGCGGGTTTTTTTATCTATATAGTTAATGTTTTGTAAATACTCGGACTCGCGGTACAACTAGAGAGTGGCCGGAAGCGAAATTAGTCAGAGAGTCAAGTAGGTTTATGTCCTATATTTTTTAATAATCTGTTCCGCGCATATGAATTTTTCATCTGTTGGCTAAGATTACCATACGAAGGGGGAGCACAATCCCAAATTTTTTTTGCATCGGTTGGTCTCCGTCTCAGCGTGTAATTGTAGTCACTTCTAGTCTATTATGTAGACCAAGTCAACAAAATTTCAAAGCCGAGGGCGAACATTGGTTGGTTTCTTTTTACGGATTTGTTTGGTGATAGTTTTTTTACGCTGGATTTTTTATGTAGTTTGCCTTCGGAATAAAATTTACTCCGGTTGGGGTCAAGTAGGAGGCGAGATGGTCGAAAATTTTCATTTATGTCGTTCCGGTATCATATGACATGGTTTTTATTCTCGAATTGTGTAATGTCGTAGGTATGGGTGTGTAATTTTTCTCAATTTACAATTTGCAACGCGATTGTTTTCCACTTGGTGATTTCGTTGAAGATTGAAAACATGATAATTTGTTATAAGTGCCTATTCAACTATTACAGATTGGAAAATTGCCCTGCTTTGAAAGATTTTAAGAACTAATTAATAATTATTCGCGGAAAGAATTTTTCGTAATTTTTCTTCTATTTGAATTATGAATTTATGAGAAAGAAAATCAAAAATGGTATGAATCCTGTTTCTTTTTCAAGTGATCGATTCATATTTTGAACGAAATATTCTGTATTTCTGAATATTTTTCAAAAGTTTCTAAAAATTATTCTCGAAATTGTTTAAAGATTGTCAAAATTGCTAGGTGTTTCATTTTTTGAACCGCATTTCCTTAAAAATTGACGCCTTAATATTCAGAGAAGCTTGCCAAGGAAAAACTATGAGAGAAAGCCTGAAAAAAAAGAATTGTCAAATTTCGCAGATTTTTCAAGAATTTTCATCTCGAAATCATTTAAAAAGTCATTCACATTTACACATTTACTGAAATTTTTACTAGAAATTTGAAATTTAATTTTTCTCAGCTTGGAAAACAGGTGACTCCAGAGGTGTTTGAGAGAGTAGAGGGTAACTGACTTTCTCCCCCCCTCCCCCCGTCGTTTGAAATTTTTTAAGATTATTCATCGTCTTTTTCTTCATGATAAACAGTACCTAATTAATTTAAGGCATTGACCAAGATTTTAACCTATGATTATATTTTTTGAAAATTCACAAAGTTCGATCACTTCCAGTGAAATAAATACTTTTCCCTCTGATTGAGTGTAAAATTAAGTAAAATGGACAGATACACGTTGTGTCGTAGTAGGTACTGTGAACGTGAAGACACTAGTTGAAAAAAATATTGTGGATTAAAATCTTTTACAATGCCCAAATTAATGTACTGTGTACTGAAATTTTAAAGAAAAGTGACGAAACTTACACGGTTTAAAATCATTTTTTGCAAAAGGGTTGCCCTGGCTTCGCTCTTGCTCGAAAAATTCACTTGTTTTGTTAACAAAATTATGGCTATTTTTCAGAATTTTACAGGTTTGCAAGGTAGATCATTTTATATTGATAAAACTTTCTCATTGACGGCATGGCAAGCCTCTGCAGCTGATTTTATTTTTTGTGCTTACTCGCTTCTATTCGCCACTTTCCTGGCTATTGATTCCTTTCAAGTTTTTAATCAATGAGTTATTTCCATTCCGTTCGTTCATTTTATAGCTCAAAATATCGATATAAAATACATGATTCTCGAAAAAATTTATTCTTTTGAACAAATCTCTTAAAAACGATTGTATCGAGTTTGAAAATTTTTTCATCAACTCAAATTTTCAAATAATCACTAAATGACTATTTGTTTAAAGTAAATTCAATGGGATCGATTCTTTTATTCTTGAAAGATCGAATTTCTCCATATAGAAAAAATGAAATAAAACTAGAACTTCAGAGTGTCTACCAAAAACAAGAATAACAAAATGACGAAAAAAAAGAAATTTTGACAATTTGTGCCTGCAAATCAATGGAAAAAATAAATAAATGAAGTTTGTTTTCCGATACTATTCGTTTGATTTTTCTTTCATGCGAAAAAAGTTTGAAAAAAATGCCCTAAAAAGTATACAAAATGTATAATTTGGGAGGGGAGGGGAAGGGAGGGGAGGGGTGCGGAGAGGATATTGAACACAGAAAATTTTTAGAATAATAGGAAAAAGCACGAATTTTTATTTCTCTGATTTCGTTAGAATCCTTAAGTTGCTGTGGTCATTTTCCTTGAAATTTTCGTCTCCTTTCTTATCGAATGCACTGATTTGGCTTAAATATTACCATTTCTGTATTTTTAAGTTTTTTTGGGTGATTTTGAAAAAAAAAAAATTCGTCGATATTTCAACATTTTTTGTCGATTTTCATAAAAATCTATCGAGTTTTCTTATACCTATTTTGGACAATTTTTAACATTTGAAAATTTTTTTACCATATTTTATTACATAGTTAGATTGAATTTTTGAGCCATTTTTTAATATTTTGAAAACCTCTGACGATGTTTTATTGATTTTATGTGATGTTTACCGATTTTTATGCCATTTTAAACAATTTTGATGATATTCTGAGGAATTTTGCGTTATTTTTGACAAGTTTAATCACAGGTTGACAACTTTTACATGATTTTTGACGATTTTTCTTACGGGTTAAGAAATTTTTGCAACGTTTTGAGAAATTTCACGTTATATCTAAGTACATCGAAAATTATGCTTTTTGAAATTGATACAGTGACATAGTTGGTCAGAAGATCGTTGATCGCAAAAAAAAAATTGATTCAAAAACCTCTGTCCATTCAAATTTTTCAGAAATACCCATATTACACAAAAAGGAGTAAAATGAATGAATCAGAGTGAAGGTAGGATGAAAATTCTTCAAAAAAAATGTTCCAAGGTCAAGAATAATTTATTTTACTCATTAACTGAGCCGTTCAGACAGAAAAGTTATATTATAAACGCTTTTGAAAATTAAAATTGAAACTTGTATTTTTATAATACTCCAATTACCCAAGTAATAATCTTCTGATTTCGTATTAGGCCTATGTTATGAAATTATTTTCAAAATTGAAAATTAACTTGAAAATTTACAAAAAAAGATTTAATTTTTTGAAGGAATTGGAGGGGGGAGGGAGGCGTTACAGGTTTGTTGCAAGGCAAAAAAAGATGATCCAAGTGTAATTATTTTAGTAGGTAATGTAAAATTGTGTTTCTTGTTTTTGAAAATTTGTTAGACATCATGTTTATGCTTCCATTTTTCTACAATTAATGGAAATAAGATTCTAAAATGCTATAAACATTTCTCGCAATATTTCAGATATATGGTCATTTTTTCCAAAAATTATTTTGAAACAAGAATTTTAGTTTTTAGCAGATTTTTGAGAATTGATACGACGATTTCATCCCTTTTTGTATTCAATATCCAAATCTAACCAACAACCAAACTTTCCAATCACTTCAACCGCTAAATACCGATCGCTCTTCTCTCTTCTCACATAACAATCGAGTCGACGACCATAAAACTATACGCAAGCCGTTCGAGACGTTCATTACGAAGCCTAAGAAATCAATAAAAACCCATAAACCTTATCCGCGAACCACGTTCTCATCGCGTTCGTTCGTTCGATCGATCAAATCACACCTGGAAAAACTCTTGGTTCCGTTAAACGGCAAGTTCAATGAAACCTGCATCGATACGCACGTTGTCAACGAGGTAATTCTCTAGCTATACGAGTCAATTTCCCACTGACTTTGTGCGTAGCTGCCTCTACCATCACCGCCACAGTAGGTAAACTTGCGCAGTACTGTTTTTCGGCGACTTGGAGCTCGCGAATCTGCAGGAGATGCGAATAATCCTCATCAGGTCGATGCAGCAAGACTATCGCCGAGATAATTTATAGACGTGAAAAAATTTCTAATTGACACCTGCGATCGCGATCCGAGGAACCGTTGTTGTTGTTACTCGCCGAGGATATTTATTGGTCGATAAACCGTTGGTGATTACGTAATACGGAGATGTCATTCGTTATAGATTGTTGTGTATAAAGATACACCCAAGTACATATAGATCCGTTAATTATATCGATCACCGGAGCGGAACTCGGCTCGTTAAAAAATACAGGCGAAAAAAAACAAAGATTCGTTTTTCCGGTTTTCTCGACGAGAGTGTGGTCACAGATGGAAAAATCGTCTCAAAAAGTGGGACTTTTTTTTAGCAGTATCAAAATAGTTCACGTATCTAGAGGGAGAAGTAGATAAATAGATTCTTCCTGTGTGTACGTAGGTCTAGGGTACAGATCGGATCCCGAACCATAAATCAAACTTTCGGTATAGTGGCCGATATTTTCCAGCTTGGATCGGTACGATTAATAACCTCGGACAGGTTGGAATTAATTACCCTCGTCCAAGTTCTCAGGCGGTATTAGGATTAGTAATTAGTTTGAGTTGATCGAGAATGGCGTAGGTTGTGGTTTCTTATCGGTATTTTGTATAGATAGCTTCGTATACGTATCGAAAGTTACCCATATTTGAAATTAGTCCGATGGTAATTCGACATTTGCATGGAGATGTGCTTTTTTTAGAAATTAATAAAAACAATGGGAACTTGACGAAGATCCTATTTGTACAGCAGCCATAGATGATATTGTATCTGTATATAACGGCCATTTTCGATAGACCACGATACCTACGTTCGAGCTACTGCATTTTTTAATAGAAATCACCATCGGTTATAGGTAGTGGTCTAGATCAACGTGTCCGAGCTCTCGAGTCTTTATACGCAACAAGAAATATGAACTTTACCGTACTTGTCTAATGTCTTACCTCTATTGCAAATATGGATAGGAAAAAAACAACAATAAGTTACCGTAGACTTCCGTATATATAATACGGTTAATTAGCCATTGACCGAGGTACCTGCGATATTATGCAAAAGGCAGACAACATATCGGTTAATGTGATTTTTTTCTTACGATTTTTTTTCTCTTTCCGATGCTCGTAGAACCAATAATGTGAAAAATGTAGGCTAAAGTGGACTAATCTTGGGCGATATGATACGTTTTGGGTAATTTAGTGGCCAGTTGGGTTATTCTGGTTAGATTTATTTATTTATGAAGTGTGTATTACAGTTATAATCATGTGATTTGTCAAGCATGCCAAATAGAGATAACAGTATTCGCGAGATGTTTTTTCCTCGTATTTTTTTTGCCCTGCACCGCGTCCGAGTTCTGCTGTGTATTTTTTTACGAGCCGGTTTGGCGTAGATGATCGTGATCGATGAATTGGTATAAACGATCGAGTTCGAATGCGTGCTGCGGTGAGTTGGAAAATCTTTCATGTTCGATTGATTCTTTTCTGGTTGTATGAAAATACTGGTAACGAGGTAACCGATAACGCGAGTCGAGAATTGGGATTGAAAATGGGTCGGTTTGGGTTTTTTTGTGAATGGGTTTGGGTTTGATGTGATTTTAGTGTTCCGAGGGATTTTTTGGAAATCGTGTACGATGTGATTCTCGTTTCTGAGTGGTAGGAAAATGAGATTTATTCTTTCTAAAATTATTTTTTTCATCAGTCTTGTGAAGTAAGATCAATCGATGTGAAAACCATTGAGAATATATTTTTTGGAATATCACAAACATTGTCTGGAAAAAAATCAAATTGATTGGTAGACATCTTAACTGGTTACTTTTTCATCATTGGCTAGTTTGTGATGCAATTTTCTACAAAAGTTGCTTAAAATTACTTTTCTTTATGAATTTCAAGTTGAAAAAAAATTAATAAAAAAATTCAAAAGAAATTTCCAGCGAATTTTTCAAAAAATTTGTGATTTTTTTCGTGTTAATGTAAGGTACCTGCCCTAACCAGTCCTTTGAAAAAATGTTGAAAACTTGAAGCAGGGATAGTCGTTAAAATTGTTGAGATTTCCATTAATTAAAAATATTATTACGTAAACAGTACGTGACAATTTTTTGAATTTTCACAACAGTTGGTAAAAACTTCGTTAAAAGATCAAAAAAATCGTATAAAATATTAAAAATCTCGTAGAAAACAACGAAAAAATAGTGGAAAATCATGAAAATTTTGGAGTAAATGAAAATTCCAAAAGTTTTCACAAGACTTCTCGACGAATTTCATGATTTTTTTGACTGTTTTTACAATATTTTCCCTGATTTTTTCTGTCATATTTCAAAGATTTTTATAGAAATTTGGACAATTTTTATGAGATTTTTGATAGTTTTCATGATTTTTTGATCATTTTTACCGATTTTTACGGAAAGTTTTGGAATTCTTGGGACCGATTTTACACTGATTTTTGTCAACTCATCATTCTGACAATACAGTACTAACAAAATTTTTTGGTGCTTTTTTCATATTTTATTTACTTTTTATAAAAATTTTAAGTTTTTTTACAGCATTTTCGGGAGTTTTCGTGATTTTGAAGTTATTTCCAAGATACGTTCGCCAATTTTAATTACAGTTTCAAGCAAATTCACCACATTTTGAACAATTCTTACAATGATTATGAAAATTTCAACGATTTTCAAAATATTTACCATAAAATAGTCAAAAAAAATTTATATCGTGGTTGAATATGTTGAAGTGACATTGAAATAGCGTGAAAATGGTGAAATGATCGTGAAAAATAAATATTATGCAAATAGTCATTCAATATAAGTTGAAAGCTGCATTAAAATATCGAAAATTGTTAATAACACGAATGAAGTTGAAATTTTGCGATGATTATTTAAATTATTTCAACACGCATCGTTGATTCATGTTTAAACGATTTCAAGAACTCTACTGATCTGAAAGTCCTAAAAAAGACATGATTTTTTTCAAATAATTCATACGAAAAATTCAAATTTGATTTTTTAGATAGGATATTCTTTTACGATAGTCGAAAACCAACCTGGCGAAAAACGTGACGAAAAACCAACATCAGACTTTCAGACATTTTTTCAGAGTTTAGGTTTTGGGAGTTGGAAAATTTCAAGAGATTTTGTCAAACATTATGCGTCAGACTGAATTAAATTTTTAATAAAATTGTAAAGTTGCTGACATTTTGTGAGACTAGAATTTTTTAACTAAGAAAGTTTCGAGAACTTTTGTCAAACATTATATGGATTAAATTTAGACATTTTGTGGGACTTTAGAATTTTTGAAATTTCAAAGATTTTATATCATTTTTTGTACTTGAAAAATTTTATAAGGATGGTTGATGATTATTTGACGTTGGCGATTTTTTGTTATGCATTATGTCAGACTGAACAAACTAGATTTTTTGGACTTGGAAAATTTCCGATTTTCCAAATGACTTTTTGGACTTGGATAACTTTATAAGGAGAAAAGATGATTTTTTAGAAGCAAAGTCTTCGTTTCTAAAATGTTCCTACATTCTTTCTCGCTGCACTAAAAAAACTAAATTACATCAAATGAACATCATAAATACGAATGAGAAAACGTGAATGAAAGGAAAGGAAGAGTTCGTGTTGGTGAAATTTTCTTCACCAAAATAGGTTTTCTTTCTATTTGGCACTTTTTGACTGTGGGGAAAAAATCAATTTTAATTCATTAAAAGGTTATCGAAATGGTCCTCGATCCAGATTTTTAGTTACGTGGTAGTAAAAGAGGATTTTGGACCATATTCGCGAATTTTCATTCCATCACATTGGGGGGGGGGGGGGGCAAAGAAAAAACCACTTTTTNNGGGGGGGGGGGGTGCCAACGAAAAAGCTACTTTTTATGACTATTCACGTTGAAAATCCTATCGCCACGAGTTTTCAACCGATTTTTTTCAAACTTCGTGTAGAAGTGAAAGTACCTAGGGGTAGTTCTGTAGACTTTTTCAGATTTCTCCGATTGCGAAAATGACCTTGAAATCTCTCCAGAGGGTGCAATATTGGGGACGGAACCACGAAAAAATTATGGAATATTATTTGAAGTGTTTTACACGTACCAGAATTTTTTTTGGATTTTTTGAGCTGGGGGCCTCCTCTACAGCCCATAAAAACCCTTGTTTTCACACATTAATTGCCATTTTTCACTCTCCTCACCCCTATAAAACCAGTCGATAGGGTGCCATATTCGTTGAAACACCTCGAAAACGTAATAGAATGTCATTTGGAGTGATTTACACTTTTTGAATTATTTTTGGATTTTTTAGACTCGAGCATAAGAACCAGAGTTTTCAAGCATTAAACGTCATTTTTCACTTTCCTGGCCATTATACGCGTAAATTATAGATATCTTAATAATCCTCATTTCTTACTGTCATTCCTTTCCGCTCCCCCCCCCCCCCCCCCCATTCCTTTCCGCCCCCCCCCCCCCCGCTCACTCGCTGTCCTCGACTTACACAATGCAAAAGGCTTAAATTTCGTCTCACACAAAGAACACCAGTGTTTATTTTGATTCAAAATAAGTACAAAGACGAATAATCATCCAATTTGCGATATTCCAAGATTCGAGAAATCATTTCGTATTTACAATTTTAGTTTTTTTTTTTTTTTTTTAATTTGTTAATGTATGATAATTTTAACATTTGAAAGGAATTCAGTCCCTTTTCCGCGCATTCCTCGATTTCAATTTTTACTGACGTCTTTATTTCACGTAAATTTTGAAAATCAGCTCAAAAATATTCATTCTCGAGAAAACTACTGGCTCTAGTTACGTTCTCTTTTGTGATTTGGGTTTCAAAGAGATTTTCATTATTGTTCGAATAATAGACGAAATCGATATATCGCTTCTTCTTATTCTGTTTCTGACTCAGCACCGAATTACATTACGATGTTTCCGGCAAAACATCAGATTGTACCTGCAGTAGGTAAATTCGACCAAAGAAATAGAAACCATTACTGTTGATATTTCAAATCAACGACCGGCTCGGCAATTTGTAAACACGCAATCATTTGTAAATTTGACGTAACCGTGTTATGGTCAGATGTATAATTCAGACCGACTCGCGAGTACCTCAAAGTAAGCCTAGATTTTACACAGTATATATAATCTACGAATGCGATTTTTGCTGCTAAATGCGTCTTAAAAGATGGTCGATGGTACATGTTAAATATAAGAGAAGCGCGAGATTTAGACGGCGAAAAAAGTTGTTCGATTTGTAACACATTAGAACAATGTTTCAAGTTACTATTGAACTTTACCGAACGCCGAAGCCTTTTATGCACACGTTGATTTATAACAAAACGAGTAATGAATTAAAGTAGGTCGCGTGAGATTGTTGTTAACGCGATTACCTTAGAAGATAGGCGTAAGATGAAACCACCAGCACGGTTGTCTGTGTATGCGTTTTTCGAATCTGCATCCGTAGAGTGTGGGTATGGTATATTCCATCGAAAAGACTTATGGCGGAGTATGTTGTGATCTAGATATGCCGCAGACGTACGTATTGTACGCTAAAATGAGTTATTTGCCTAAAAAATAGAGAAGAATTGGTGCTAGGTTGAAAGTTACATGTTATTGGTCGGATTGACCTTAGACTTGGACAGAGAAAATGTATCAGTGTACGAATTTCACCATTGCCGGAGATGAAACGTTATAAACGACGATTTTTTTGATAAACGAAAAATGCAGTGTGACTGCGAGTTGGATTAGAATTGAGAAAAAAAAACTCGTTTGTGGAATTTTTCTCTCAACTTGATCGTGATCATGTGTCGTGAACGACTGTCGCAATTATTTCGCAGACCACACCGCGACAAGTTGATGAAAATTATTACCTACGGTTCCCAAAAGTGATATAAGTAGAATCACTTTCTAAGGTAATTTTTTTCTTCTTTTTGGTAGTCTTCGCAGAAGGATGTAGATTTGGATGCGGAATTAATAACCATATTAGTATGTACCGACGATGATTATGGTCTCCATTGTCATTACGTATTACGGAGGCAGTCGATGACACGCGTCGTACCTGTTAATTATATACAGATGTTAATGAACGTGCTGTCGTTTATACGAGTTTGTACGAGGAACCAGCATCATGTTCAAAATATGATTATCGTATTTGAAATAGATTTAATGATGTGTTTTTTTCCTCTTCTGTCTTCTGTCTTCTCTTTCAAGTGGATATGCCGCGTGCATTGTACTCGTGTGTGTAATTTTAATAACCGAATCGAGCCGAACGCTGCGTGGGGTATGTCGAGTCGCGAGATTTAAATTTTTTATATGTCTGTGAGTCTGTGGTCATGCTGCGTGTGTATTTGTTTGGCTTAGCTTTGGTATGCGCCGAGAAGAGGATGTCGGTGAAGAATCTTTGCGGAGTTTGGGTCGAAACGTCGAGACGGTTCGAGTTTGGTGGTATTGGAAAAATTTTTGTTGCGTCATTGGTAGGTATACGGGAGTTGAGATTTGGTAATATTTTCGAGTGTATGGACACGTGCTTCGAATGGTATTGAAAAATTGGTGTAGTGGGGTTTGCTTTCTTTAGTCTATGGTTTTATTAATTGCTTCGATCGTGAGTTCTCGTAGTGGGATGACGTTCAAATGGAGAAAATGAAAATGAGATTAAATTTTAATAACCCTATACTGATTTATTCACTTGGGATTTTATTTTTACCACTTGATTTTCAATTTGATGCAGTTGCTCCTTTCATCTTTCTTTTTAGTAAGTCTTCTGAATGAATTGCAAAGGACAAATTTTTCGTATTCGAATTACGCACACGTACGAGATTTCTTCTGAATGAAGATTTATGCCCCTGAGAACCTATAAAACTGCTGTAACTATGATGCAAAATCAGTCGATCACTCAAAAGGAGCAAAAGAAACGATTTGTTGAAGTGTTGCTGCCAAATTACATGTTTTGATTTTGAATTTGCTGCCCATTTTCAAGGAATTTTGGTCTTGAACAGTTGAATGTTGATTGAAGGCTTCGTAAGACGTAAGATTAGTCTGTAATGAAATCAGAACTTATAACTGAACTGCTTTTCGAGGTAAAATCGATTTTTGAATTTTTTTTTTAGTAGATATAATATTCATTGTGAAAATTAATTTTTCGGAAATTTAAAAAATTCGAGAGTTACAAAATTTTTGGCAGTTAGATTCGATGATGATATTTTCACGTCGAATTTCTCAACAAAAAAAAAAGAGTAGTTCAAGATGCCTCACAGATGCTGAAAGTGTTGGAAAAAAAGGTTCTCTATTTGACAATGTGGTGCTGAGAATCGAAAAAGTCATGTATTTGGCTTTAAAGGCTTGCATTTTTCGTTCAAAATTCATTAAAAATTTATTCATCTTTTACTTCATAACTTAAAGTGAGAAAAATTGAAAAAAAACCAAGTTCCATTGTTATCTTGTTTTGCTGATTCAATTATTCAAAATATTTTTCTTTAATTTAATCTTATTCATTTTGTGTCTTCTGTTTTTTTTTTCTTTTGAATTTGAATATTTGTGCAGAAGTCGAAATCCAACTATTTTCCCTGAATCACCCCTCCCCCTCCCGGCTAAATTTCTAAAATTATTTAATTACTTTGGAAAAACAATCATTAGTCGTAATCAGTGAACTAATCATAACCGTGACAAAAATTTATGGAATTGAAATTGTTCCTGGTATGATTGATTATTTTTGTAATTTTCAAGTGTTTTCGGGGAGGGCGGTCTGAGTTAGCTTTTCGCCACCGATGGTTTTTGCGTCCGGCACAAAATTTTGTTACACCGGACGACTTTTTGGCCTTCGAAAATTTCAGATTGTAACCATGGTGAATTAGGTAACATTAACATTTAAAAAAAATTTATAATCACTTGAGATATAATTAAGTCGGTTGAAAAATCATGAAATCTATCGAAAATCGTATGAAAATTACTAGAATTTTCACATAGTCACAAAATTTTCATGATATTTTATCATTTTTGCTTTATTTAAACTATTAGCCTAGGATATGCTTTTGCTATGGGGAGTAATCTCGCGGAAAATTCCGTTACAAAATTGCGTAACGAGATTTCGTCACGCTGACTTTGAGATATTATGTCAGACTTTTTTGGACTTGAAATATTTTTAGATTTCCATTGATTTTGAGACGTTATGTCAAAGTTTTGTGGACTTAAAAAAATATTTAGATTTCCACTGACTTTTGGACATTATGTCTGACTTTTTTGAACTTGAAAAAAATTTTCAATTAGCAAAGCATATCCTATGTTTTATAGTTTCATGGGTAGTATGGAAATGGCGTTTTTTTTTTTTTTGAAAATTTATAAATACAAATATTGTTACGTTTCTTCATGGCATTTCAACCACTTCTATAACATTTTTCAACGATTTTAGAAATATTTTCACAATTTTTATTGGATTTTCTGTACTTTTTTCGATCTTTCTAACAAAATTTTTATTAATTTTTGTGAAAATTTAAAGAATTCTATCAGAATTTTTGATCGTTTTCAAAATTTTTTGAAATTTTTACAACATTTTTATCAATTTTTGTGAAAATTTTAACAATTTCAACAACATTTTCGACGCTATTTATTATTTTTTGGGCCTTTTTTATCATATTATTTTGATTAAGTTGTATGAAAATCTCAACAATTTTTACAATTTTGTCATTAATCCGTTTTTTACCAATTTTTATGACAATTTCCACATTTTTTACAATATTTTCAACAATTTTCATAATTTTTTGACTATTTTTAAAATACTTATACTTAGTTCAAAAGATTTTTGTGGAAATTTAACGAAATTTTCGAAGATTTTAATGATAATTCTCTAGTGAACATTGGGGGGAGGGGACTGGTTTTAGCTTGGGAATAGCGAATATTTGGGAAACCAATCATTCAGGAAAATGCTCTTTCAAGAAACCAGCTATCCTTGTAAATATTGCTGGTGGTAAGGGGAAGGGAGGTGTTCAATCTAGACATTTAAAAATGGAGCTTCAAGCAGTGCAGCAAAAAAAATCCATTAGCTGTCTCTAGATACGAGTACGTTTGCAATCTCCTGAAATCTAATTTCTAACAAATACGTAAAAATAATCTACGATCTTTGTACTCGATTCAGCATCTTGTTTACAATCTTGATGAAATGATGATTCTGATCGAAATATAAATCTCATTTTCGAAATAAGCTCATCGGTTATTTCTGCCAAACATTTAAACCCGATTCACAAACACAGTTTACGGTATTCGACAGTTGAAAAAAGATGACACGTCACATAAATCCACACATCACGCAGATAATTCGCGTTTACGCATCTCTTTATAATACTTGATCGAAGTCAAATCCTCGATAAACTCCTGACACAATTTCGAACCACCCTGTACATCAGGTAGCGAACCGAATCGCGGTGTGTATGTTTTCGATCGGTGTGGCGCATCGTTTTGACGAATGGGTTCACCTCTTTATACCAAGTTATTGTCTTCGGAACAATTACTGGCATACCAAAAACTAAAGGGGAGCTGTGTGTCGGTGACAGCCAAACAGTTGATTAATCTGTATCTGGTTGGCCCGAGCTTAATTGGAATATGAGATAAGGCTCACGTCGTAATTACTAACCCAAATAATGAATTTCGTCTGCGAGTATTATATTGTTTATTTGACTAACTAGACGATACGCGAGAGCCTTGATAGAGTATGTAGAGTAATATTTGTTTGAAAGTGAACTATAGTTCGAAGGCTGTTTAATATCAGACGAGCAATTGCTTTATTTCATTAAAACAAGTAATTTTTCTCTCTCTTTTTTTAATAAAAATTTACCATTGTTTGAGGAGTCGATGTTATTATATTTGTATCTATGTAGTTTGATAGTGGATGCTTCCATTTCTGCTCTGCTCCCTGTCCTATTGTTAAATCATTTTTTTTTTCACTCTCGTCGACCGACTGCACCATCAATGGCGCACGTTCGTATCTATCCTTTTGTTTCAATTATTGCGAATGTACTTGAAATTTCGACACACAGTCGAAATAAAATAATAACTTTCTCGTTCTTTTGATACAACTTTGTGTATAAAAAATAGCTACAAATGCGAGTGTGTTGACTCATACGTGTATTAGGGATACGTTATTATGGTGTGTATTGAAAAGTACGTACACTGAGATCATTGTTACGGTTTATGATCCGTGTAAACACTATTTACGTTTGTTTCACATTACACGCCGTCGATCTTCTCGTCATCTGCTCTCTTCACCTTGCACATTCGCGTCCAAAGTGTACCTATATCTTTACCTGTTTGAATGTTCGAATAACGGAACGCAATGACATAACAATGGTACGAATTTAATTCTACATTACTTAACTTATATCGTGCTAGATTAGTCTAATTAATTTTAAACAATTTTACTTTACTACGTATAACTCGGTGTAATGTTTTCTGCGTGTAAGAGACGACGTGACGGTTTAATTAGATGCGATCTTACGACGACGACTGCAATTACAAGTCGTAAATTTACGATTTAACCTACACTTTGGCTGGGTTGAGGTTTTTTGTTGCGTTTTTGTTTCTAATTTGACGATGTTTTTATTATTTTCAAAGTTGAAAACACGTTCTAATTAAGGTACGTACTGACAATGGCGCAAGGTAATATATTAGCGTACTTGCGAATGAAAAGTTCTCACCAATTGGACACCACTAACTGTGCGGCGATCTTTTGAGCTAGATAGGTATGTACGAGCTATTCAAAGTCGTGGCGCCAAATGACAAGATGAATGGGTTCTTGGGTTCTAATTGGTGATATCCGATTCGTGGTGGGCAATGGGCATTCGCGTAGTGACTGATGTTAACATGTTTGTCGAGATTGTGGTTGGTTCGGGAAGGGGAGAAGGTTAAAGATGAACACGATCTTAGTGTTCGTTTTCAATTTCTGGGATGAGTTTCGATCGTAGTTGAAAAGTTATGATTTTCTCGAGATGATCAGAATGTCAATTGAGTCGAGATGATGGAAAAATGGTGATTTTTTCAAAAATTTGAAGAACTAGCTTCATGTTATTGGCAAATTTTTAATCAGCTTAAGGTACCGATTCGCACCAAATAAATTGCGTTTCATTAAATTGCAGGGGATATTTTCAATTGCGTTTATTTTCAAATATTTAATAAAAATGGCAAGTGCAATGGGTTATTGGTATGTAGTATGACTACATGAAGTAAAAAAATCGAATGTTATCACCAGT
>FIZU01037066.1:0-12238 GCA_900064475.1 Pseudococcus longispinus
TTTTAGACATTTTGTCAGACTTTAACTTTTAAACATTATGTCAGAATTTTTTGGACGTGAAAAAATTTTCAGATTTCCATTGACTTTTAAACATTATGTCAGACTTTTTTGAGCTTGGAAAATTCTTCAGATTTTCATTAACTTTTAGACATTATGTCAGAGTTTTCGAAAATTTTTGTGGTAAAATGTAATTTATTTTGAAGACTTTTGCGAATATTTTTCGAAGAAAAAATTCTACAAAAAATTGGCTTCTTTGTTAGGAATTTTCACGTTTTGCGATTTTGCTTCCATGAATTTTTCTCAAGATGCCTGCAGTTTCCTTTTGAATTTTCAATTTTAATGTTTAACGTATAAAAAATTTAGAATTTTGATGAATTGCAATTTTTCTCAAATATTTTGCTGATAAACCATCCTACAAAAAGTTCGCTTATTTATAGCAGTTGAGAAATTATGTTCTTAAATTTTCATAAAAATCAGTAAAAAATAACGCACAAACGATAGAAAACTGAGAAAATTCTGGTAGCAGATTTTATGATTTTTTTTTTTTCATTGTTATTCAATTAGTAATTTATGTAAAAAATTCGACAATTTTGTAACTTTTTTGATAACTTTTATGTGTTTTTCATCATTTTTTTTCATATTTCAAATGATTTAAAAAAAAATGTTGACAAATGTTATCAACATTTTTGACAATTTTTAAAATTTTTTGATGTTTTTTTAATATTTTAAATAATTTTTGGTAAAATTTTGAAATTTTTTGCAAGATTTTCGACTGTTTTCATGATTTTGCAGTCGTTCTATGTTATGTCCATTGTCCACCGGTTTTCATGATAATTTTAAGCAGTTTTACCACATTTAAAACAATTTTTACGATATTTGCACTCACTTTTATGAAATTTTTGACCAACTTTGTTTTTTTTTACCCGTGAGTGCTCAAAGTTTTTCTCATTTAGGTTGACCCCCCCCCTCTCCTTGCCGCAAGGAAAACAGAGATTTTATGAAAAATTTAAAAAAAATGATAATGATCAGTCGAAGCAATAAAAGTATACGATACGATGAAATGCGATTTTACAAAAATAGAAAAATATATCGAGCCCAAGCGAAACGAGGAAGAAAATTTTTGCAGAAAAAATATTCAAAAGCTGAAATTTTGTCTCCTTTCCCCCAACTTTTCAGTCGTTAAGGGGAATGCAACCTCTTGGAAGCTCTACAATCTGGTTTTCGATTCATTAATATCGATTTTTGTGATGAAAAGCACCAAAAAAAATGTTTCCAAAATTTCAAATAGAATTTTTCTCTTCAAGTTTTGATTTTTTAAAGCTCAATTTTGATAATTTAAACGTCCCCCCCCCCCCTGTTAGTTTATTTCAAATCTTACAAGTTACCCCTTTTTGTTGAAAAAAGCCAAAATTCTTTCAAATTTGAATTTTAAAATAGGTATTAAAATTAAAAATCTCGAAGTTAATTAATGTTTATCATTTTTTATTCTTCAGAAAAATTTTTCAAAATTTTTTAATCAATTTTTTTAATATTTTCGAATTTTTAGAACAGAGCATTCTTTGATAAATTTTTGCTGCACAGCACCAATAGTTTTAAATTATCTTTTAAAATGTTTACAAATGGTTAAAATCTTTTTGAAAAGTTGTGAAAATGTTTCTGATCATAGAAATAATTCATAAAATTGGAAAAATATTCAAAACACTATAAAACTTGTTGAAATATTGTTGAAAAAGTATAAAAAAACACAAAATCAGACCGTCCATGAAAAAAAGGACCTAGTGTCACAAAAATCACACTTCGAAAAAAAACTCGTTTAAAATCAGTTTAAGCACATGTTGAAACTTTAAACATGTTTTTCTCGAAATGTGATTTTTTTGACACTAGGTCCCTTTTTTCATGGACGGTCACAAATGAGAGTTTAGAAGTTCTAAAAATTGTTTAAATAACGAAAAAAAATTACTAAATTGCGAGTATATATTTCAAATGTCATGAAAATTTTAAAAATATCTTTAAAGTTATTTGAAAAAACACAAAATTTGTTGAAATTGTTATATAATCATTCAAATGTTGGTGAAAATTACGTTAAAAAATGTCGAAAAGTGCTGAAATTGTTGAAAAATATTTCCAAAATGTCTTCAAAATTACTCAAAATTGGTGGAAATAATTAGAATATTGAAGTTTTTACGTCATTTCACTCAAATTTCATAAAAATTCAGAAATTTATCTTGACGTTTTATTTTGAGTAACTTTTACAAAGGTTTCGTGAAATTTTATCAAATTTTACATTTTTTTCACACTATTTTCATTGAAATTAAACAATTTTTTTGATATTTTACACAATTTTCAACTCAGTTTCAAAAGTGTTCAAAGTATTTTATGCAATTTTAGCGATATTTTATCAAATTTTGAGTACTTTTCACAATTTTTTATGGAAATTTCAACATTTTTTTCAGAAGTTGACAACCTATTACAATATTTTAAACAATTTAAGCTTCAAAGTGAAAGACTTTATCTTAATTTTATCGATTTCTACTTCGTTCAAATGTTTTTCACAAAGAGCTTGAATAATTTTTCTTGCATTATCAGCAGTTTTCATAAAATTTTCAATAAATTTTGTCAGTTTGTTATCAGTGATCTTGCTGGATGGGTATATTTTGAGGCTTTTAGTTCTTCTACGTAAACTTTTGTTAGCGATACCCCAAATGTATCTTTTTTCGGTTCCAAGTTTTTTCCCCAGTATATCGTCTTCTTTTTCATATGCTTCGTCAAGTCTAATTTATATCCATTTACCTCGTTTAATCCTAAACACATCCTGCTTGAAAATTTTACATTCAACGTTTGGAAAATTCGGCTGAAAAAGCCTATACACGAACATACGGAAGATTTTTTTGTCCTCTCTCTGTTCTCCCCTTCACCCAACATCGGTCCCTAATAAATTACGCTCGAGTCTGTTTTAGGAGAAATGCGAAAGCCTTATTCGTATATTTTATGAAGAAAATTTTAAAATTCTTCGTTACGGTGGAAAATACATGATTTCGACGGTGAAATACAAAAACGAAAGATTCCAGCGATATTTATGTATATGGAAGTTGCGCGCAAAGTTTGCGAAATTGTTCAAATAGTAATAAAAGAAGAGATTTTTTCGCCCTCGTGAACGCGTATACGTTTGAAATTCCAATTACGGAATATATGTAGGTTATATATACGCGAACGTTGAAATTATTCGGGAAATTCGCTCCGATACACGATAAATTACCATTTCATATCTATAGGTACTTGGCAGTTTGAAAAATATTAAATTAAAGTTCAATAACCGAACAAGTCGAATAAATTGAAGAAAATTACGTACGAGCGTACGCGTTTTCCGCAACAACTACGTATCGAATATAACCGACACGAATCGTAGTTTTCATATGTTCGAATGTGTGCGAACGCGCTGAAAAGAAGATAAAAATTGTTTCTTTGTCAAAGGCTGCCCGAGTAGTTTTCTCGTCTACGCTACGTCATTTTATCGAGGATTAAGTTTGTTCATTGCATTTGAAAAATAATCGACGTGTGCGATAGAAAGAAGAGGGGCAAAAAAGTTCATTTCCAAGAGAAAAACCAACATTTTAAAATGGTTTCGAAATTGCGCTGGCGAAATGCACTTCGCTATATGACTTTTCCACAATAAACCACGTGAAAATGGACGTCATTAAGTAATGACGTGATGCAGCCAGGGCGACAGGGAGACCTTACTAAATGCATTAGTGTTGTACAAAGGAAACCTTATTGCAGAATGAATTGCGAATTTCGAAAATCAATTTTTTTTTCTCTCGCTGTTATTCGTTTTAAAAAACGTTTTCCTTTTTTGGTCGAATTTGCCAACGTGAATGGAGAAAATTCTAGGATTGAGGTTGCGCGAGGAGAAAGTGGAGGGAAATTGGATCGTGTTCCAGTTATAACTTTTTGCATTCTGCCAAAAGTATCAAATTCTGTATTGTATTACGAGTCAAATACAGCCAACTTTCTTCGAATTAAAACTATGGTACATGAGATTAACAATTTTTATTTATATATAATGTGGCGATAATTTTAGCTAAACAAAAAATAAGGTCAAGTTGAAATAAAACATCGTTGTTGCAAAGTTCAATGTTTTCATTGGGTATAAAAATGAAGCTTATAATCGATGAAATTTCAGAAAGAAGTGGAGAGTTGGGATAACTCGGTTATATTTTTGATTTACTGCCTCTAAAATACCAATATCGAAGTTTTTGCGATTTTGTATTCATACAGCATGATTCAGACATGACCTAGTTCTTTAAAGACATAAATAGGCGAGTTATTTCACGTATTGTCGTAGTAATTGCAGCACTATAAAATTGAAGGCACTTGAATTATGACCGTTTGATTTTTTTATTGTTTCTTAAAGCTTCAGAATCCCCTCGGTTTTATCTGTTTCACGTCGTAAATTCATAATATTGCGAAATGTAACGTAGGCTGGTTACGTAGTACATACATAATTCGTTTGAGGAAACTAAAAATCAAATAGCTCCTCTGATAGAGAAATTGGCAAGTTATTTTACGTGTTTGCGTTTTTCGTGCTGTAATTTCAATGTTGTGTGATGTAGGTGGGGCTTCACGAATTCCATTCAAAGGATCGTGATTTTTTTAAAATCATTTTATATGAATTAAAAGTTTTGATTTTTAATGGAGCTGATGTAATTCGACTTTTTCATCGAAGATTTAGCTGAAACTACTCGAAGGAAACTAGTTTCCCTGGCTACTTTTAAGCCGACTTATATATGTATTTTGACCTGATACGAATACCATTTGTTTGAATTTAAAGTATAAATCTTGGATATGTTTTAGAATCTGAATTTAAAAAAGCATCGAAGATATTAAGTACCTACAAGTTGATAATTATAATAGAAATTTTGAAATTTGAACACCATAATTATAAAAATCTAACATTTTTTTTTAGCTGATTTTTTTATGTAAAAATGGTGGAAATATCAAAATATTGTGAAAATGACGAAAAATTCGTCAAAAATGTACAAAATGCTGTAAAAACTGTTGAGAATTTCATAAAAATCCTTTTTGAAACGATGACCAAAGTGGTGAAAAAAATTATTAAAAATTTTTACGAAATTTTCACAGAAGTTCTCAACTTTTCGGATTTTTTTGACGAAACTTTCGTCACATGTAAAACATTTTCGATGATTTTTTAACAAAAAATTGACTTTTTGTAGCATTTTGAGCATTTTTGACGACTTTTTTGTCTATCTTAATACATTTGAAATGATTTTTAACGAAATTTTCAAATTTTTTAATAATCGTTACAACATTTTGTGCAGTTTTGACGACTTGTTTTCCATTTTACAATATTTTTCATGACTTTTTCACACTTTTTACAATATTTTGAAGAATCTTGTCGAAATTTTCAACATTTTGGATGAGTTTTTTAATGTCGATACGACTTTTTCAATAATTTTTATAAACTGTTCAACACCTTTTACAACATTTCAGACATTTTTGAAAAAGTTTTAATCGTTTTTACAACTTTTTCAATGATTTTTACTTTTTCACCAGTTTTTACAACACTTCTGACCTCTTCTTACAAATTCTCACGGTTTTTGTAACATTTTGAACATTTCTAACGACTTTTTCGACATTAGTGCAAGATTTACAATAATTTTTAACGAAATTTTCAATGCTTATCCATTCCATATATATAAAATCCACGACGTGTCTGGACATTTTTCGTGACTTTTAGGAATTTTGTCAGATTTTATGTCGGTAAAGTGTCTATCAGTCTGTCAGACTTCATGAAATTTATAAAAATTTTGAATGTCCAACGCTAAGGTGGCTTTTAGATTTTTTGACGGAAAATCCATGACGTGTCTGTCCGCCCGTAACGTTGACATTTTCAACTTTTGGACATTTTGTCAGATTTTTTGAAGCTTATAAGATTTTTGAATATGCAATCGTAATATTTTACTTGATGAAATTTTTAAAAAAGCCTCACCTTGAAATGACAACAAAAAATAACAATTTTGACAAAGAATAACAATTTGGTGACAAAAAATAACAATTTGGGCCAAAAAAATGACAATATTGACAAAAAATGACGATTTTGACAAAAAGTAACAGTTTTTATCTTGAAATGACAATTTTTACAAAAAATTACGATTTTTACCTTAACATGACAATTTTGACCAAAAATTCACAATTTGGACAAAGGAAACAAGTGATGATAAGCGGAGATTTTGACCAAAAATGACACTTTCTAGGTACCATGAAATGAACAATTTTGAGCTAAAAATGACGGTTTGGACTAGAAAATAAAAAATGACAAAAAATGATGATTTTGACAAAAAATAACAATTTTGACAAAAAATAACAATTTTGACAAAAAATAACAATTTTGACCAAAAATAACAATTTGCGCCAAAAAATGACAATATTGACAAAGAATTACGATTTTTACCTTAGCATGACAATTTTGACCAAAAATTCACAATTTGGACAAAGAAAACAAGTGATGATAAGCGGAGATTTTGACCAAAAATGACACTTTCTAGGTACCATGAAATGAACAATTTTGAGCTAAAAATGACGGTTTGGACTAGAAAATAAAAAATGACAAAAAATGATAATTTTGACAAAAATAACAATTTGGATTAAAAAAATGACTATTTTGACCAAAAATAACAGTTTTTATCTTGAAATGACAATTTTTACAAAAAATAACAATTTGGGCCAAAAAATGACAATATTGACAAAAAATGACTATTTTGACAAAAAATAACAGTTTTTATCTTGAAATGACAATTTTTACCTGAACATGACAATTTTGACCAAAAATTCATAATTTGGACAAAGAAAACAAGTGATGAAAAGCGGAGATTTTGACCAAGAATGACACTTTCTAGGTACCTTGAAATGAACAACTTTGACCAAAAAATGACAGTTTGGACTAGAAAATTAAAATGACAAAAAATGATGATTTTGACCAAAAATAACAATTTGGTGACAAAAAATAACAATTTGGACCAAAAAATGACGATTTTCACCTTGACATGACAATTTTGACCAAGAATGACACTTTCTAGGTACCTTGAAATGAACAATTTTGACCAAAAAATGACAGTTTGGACTAGAAAATTTAAAATGACAAAAAATGATGATTTTGACCAAAAATAACAATTTGGACCAAAAAATGACGATTTTCACCTTGACATGACAATTTTGACCAAAAATGACACTTTCTAGATACCTTGAAATGAACAATTTTGGCCAAAAGATAACAGTTTGGACTAGAAAATGAAGAATGACAAAAAATGATGATTTTGACCAAAAATGATTTTTGCTAAATAATTTTTATATGTAATCAAAGAGAAATCGAAGGTAACAGCAGCTAGGCGGATACACCGCAGAGCGACCCAGCCTAGTTTTACCATATTTTGTACATTTTTGATAAATTTTTCATCAGTTTTTTAACATTTTCAAATTTTTTTAACAATATTTTGGACGCTTTTGCTGATTTTTTGTCTTTTTTACAATGTTTTCAATGATTTTTACAAAACTATACCAATTTTTTACACTAGTTTAGACATTCTTCATAACCTTTTTACCTACTGTCAACATTTTGAAAAATTTTAACACTTGACAAGGGTTTGATTTTTTTTTAAAACTTTTCAACACTTTTTACATGATTTCAGACATTTTTGACGAATGTTTTAATTTTTTATACTTTTTCAATGAATTTTACAACATTTTCACCACTGCAGTTTTCACAACTTTTTGGATATTTTTGACGATTTTTTTGTAATTTTTGCAATTTTTTCAATGAGTTTTATGATTTTTTTTTACAGTTTTTACTGCATTTGAAACATTTTTTGTGAAACGATCATCATTTTAATAATTTCAATGATTTTTATAAAACTGGCATGGATATGTCTTGGGCCTGGGGGGGGGGGGGGGGGGAGGGTCGCCTTTTATTATTTTTTTCTCTTGACTGAGATGATTTTTAGAAATTGGAAAATTTCTGAAACATTCGTAAGAGAATCTCTTAAAAAATTTCAAATTACCCAAGTTATTTTCGGAGGAAACAATTTTCCAACCACTGAAAAATAGCACTTTTTGCCTATTCAAACCGTCGCCAACTGTGTCAAGTCGTATTTGACAAACAATAGGAGTAATTTTGGACATTTCTCTGTAATTTCGGCTGCGAAGTCATTTCAGCAAAATTCGCTCGTTCAAATTTCATTACGTGTTAGCTCGTATGTTAAAAAATATACCTATTATGTTTGTTGGGAAAGAAAAACAAAAATACGAAACAGATTTTTTATACAGATATTCTCGTTGTATCACTTGACTCTACCTCTACCCGTTCTCCGCTCCACAAAATGGCGTGTACAAAACGGACATGAAGTATAAATCTAAGTGTACCTGCGAAAATATAAAGTTTTTTTCGTTTTTTTTTTTTTTCATTTTCAGCGCGGACTTTTAGTACGGTTTTAATTTAAATGTAAGATATACGATATTACACTAATTAAAAAAAACTACTGGAAATGTTTTACCTCGGCATGTAGATATTTTAATGTTGGAAATTAATGCCCAACATTCAAGTACGTGACTTGTACGTGAACCTTTTCCCAAAAGCTGCGTTGTTTTTTTTTTTTCGGTCGTTGTTGGTTTTATTTAGTATACGCAGTAGGTACCTACGTATTGTACGTACCTATTTGGAGGTTTGAAATTAAACGTGAAAATGAATCGGCGCGTACACAGCTGTACAAAGATATCGACGAAATACCACTAAACACGTGTATGGAAGTTTGTATGTATTTGGTGGCCGGTTTTATTGGTCGATTCGATTCAGCGAGTTGGATGTTTTTAGCACATTAAAATGTAATTCTTGCAGGCTAATATCGATTTGCAACTCGGTTAATATCTCTTTCAGGATAAATTACTCGGAAATTGCGTTCAAAGCACGAAGTAAAACGTATCGAAATTTCGGTGCGAGTTTTTTTTTTCCTTTTCACGTTCAAAAAACAAGCCAATCTGATTGGTAATTCGGTTTTTTTTTTCGTTTAGCAGTTAAACCGTGTTTAAAAGTTTTTTGTATTCGGTTCGATACCGGAAAGTTTGAGATTTTCTTTTCGAGAAGTTTTTTTTTTCTCTCATTCGAATAAGACGAAATTAACTTTGATTTTTTTTTCGCAGATTTCAGATTTTCAACGAGTGCACGGAAATAAGGAGGACGATGAGATGGAAAATGGGAAAAATAATGTTGGTAGCCGAACCGGGGCTCGGTTTTCAACATTATCCTTTGATCGGGTAAGCGGCTAAATGATATATCGAATGGGAAAATTTACCTTTAAGGTTTGTACAATTTTACACGCAATTAATTGCGGTATCAAGTAGAACCCAGATAACTCGCTTGATTTATCTTGCCTGTCAACTCTTAGATAATCAACAAATTGAATTACCGCTGAAATTTTCCGCAAAACCAATCATCACGAAAGGTATACATTTAAGAGAAAGATTAAACGAGCCCGGCATTAACATTTATGTGATAGCGCCGTCGCCGCCGTCTTCCCCTGCCTTGCTCGTCTTCGATGGCGCGCCTCCTCCTTTAGATATACCAGTTTTCAACGTAATTGAAAATCTTTTCGTTAAATTCAAACTTTGATTTATGATTAACTTTACAAAACGTGGAAAAATCTCGTTCGTGTTCGATTTTTACTATTTCATATCCGTCTACGAGTACTAATATCGGTTCACTTAGCCAATGTATGGCTTTATGCATAACGACGACACGCTGCCATGCCACGCCGTTCATACAGGCAATTTTATTAACATGCCAGTAAACGCGTATAAAGTGAAAATTAAACGCGTTCGGTGGAGTACAGATGTGGGTAGGACTAGGCATGAGATGATGAAGAGAGAGGGGGGACATCGAACTGTACGCGTCGTACCTGCTTATATAAATTTATTGACACGATAAGCTCGACAAAAAGGCCGTGATAAATCGCCGAATAATTGCGACGATTTATTATCGAAAGGTTTTGGCAAAAATAAAAAATCCATTTAGCCGGTCTGCGAGTGCGAGCAACGTATCGCGACAGAGCTCGAAGGTAGTTTTTCAAATTATTTAGGTTTTTTTCACCACCCCTCCACTCGATCCCGGTCCAGGTATCGACGATGGAAAATTGAATTAAATTTTCATCCCGGTGTCCTTCTTAGGCGTGAATTTTTCAACTTTTCGTGCGTTGTATGTGAGCCGACCGAGATGATGAGGGAATGTGGTTGGGGGTTGGGTTTTTGGGCTTGACGTTTCGACGCGACGACGTACGAGTCGTTTTGTCGGTGAATAATTTAATCAGTGGGCTTTTTCTGTCGGTTGGTTTCTTTCTTGGGGTTTGATTTGGAAGGTGAAGAGAAGGAGAATTTAGAGAATTCGTGGAGGGGGGTTGTGCGCCAGGAGTATTGAAATTTGTAAGTCTTGATGTGAGGTGCATGAAAATTATTTGAAAAGTATCATTTTTTTTGCTGAAAAATAGATAGATGAGTATTTTTTGTTACATAAATCTCAATTAGATATTAAACTGGGTCGAAATCTGGTATTTATGTGTACAAGGAAATTTGAGGCACAAAATCCAGGCCCCTATTTGTCAGGAGTCAAGAGGTGAAATCTTTTAAGCTGAACCTTTTATCTCGTATTATCCAAAATCAGCTGAATTTCAACGCTTTTATCAGAAATGAGCATCTTTCGAATTTTAGAGCCACGAGTTTTCAATCTAGCTTAATAATTGACACAGGGTGCGCCTACTGATACCTAAAAGTATAAAATGGTACAAATTTTTCAGTTTAAAAAATTCAAAATTTATCTTTCTTGTATTACTTATTGAAAAATTTGTTTTTTTTCATCAATATTCAGTTTTAAAAAACCATTTTGAGTTATGAAATTTCATTTTCTGGAAATTTTCTTCTTTTCGAGTTACAATTTGACACTAAAACTCGTTATTACTTTCTATTTTCGTACTTTTTTCCAAACATTTCGCTTTTCTTCAGGTTTTCGAGTTCCTGAATTCATTTCCTGAGTTTTTTTTAACCCCCAACCGAAAATTCGTCCCAATGAGGGGCAGGAATAAACCCAAAATTCAAAATTTGTTGACATCCTCAAGCGAGGAATCAAAATTTGAGCTGTTGGACCTCTCTTGTCTTTTTTTTGGCGTATAATTTCTCCAAAAAAAGTAAATAAAATTAATTTAGATGTCAATGTGACCTCTGGAATCTATTTCGATGATGTGATTTTGAACCAAAACCTCAATGTGCCCCGAAAAGATGAAGGGGTGGACTAATAATCAACATTTTTCAACGTTATCTAGTTAGGTATCAATATGTATGTTTTTGATCTCTCAATTCACCAAAAAAATTCAAAATAGGTTGTAGAGAGTGAGGGAGGCTCCACTCAAAATTTTGAAAAACTTCCAATTAGTTATCAAATTGTATATTTTTCAACTTGTGGAAAATTCGAGGTTTTGGTATAAAGTTCGTCGCGTAAAAATTCCTCTTGAGGGGGGATGATTACGATTAGAGTTTATACATTCTATTGATATTTATACGAATGAAAAGTAATTTTGCTTTTTTGATTTCAGTAGACAATTGAACACCCTGTTAAGATCTGTGTTTTGTTATATTTCATTACTTTATCGAATAATGGAGTCAGAAATACAGTGATAATGCTGGAAAATGGCAGAAAAGGAGGTTTTGGTATAGAGAAATTGAAAAATTATTTGACTTTTGTTTTTGGACAAATCATTTAACATACAAGGATATTTCATATCGTAATAATGAAGCCATTATTGCTACCTCAGCGAAGCAAAAGCAAAATTTTTTGAAGGAATTTTACTTTTCGAATTTCAAGTAGTAGAAATGAATCACTTCTTCCCCTTTTCATCGCAAAGTTTCAGAAAATTCTCTTTCAATTAGAAAAAATTTGAAAAAAATAGCTTTCGGGGAATTTTCGAAGATCCTGAGTCCATTTCTAAGATTTTTTGGTCCATAATTCAGATGAGATCTTTGAGATGAAAGTTTGAGTCCAAAAAATTGGAAATTTTTTATCTAAGTAGGTAATTGAATGAGCAGTAAATCATTAAAACTAATCTAAATAATTTAAATAACTTGGAACAGTGGCCTATTTAAGGGTGGGGCCCAGGGGGGCTGGGCCCCCCCCCCCCCCCCCCGTCCC
>FIZU01037071.1:0-10030 GCA_900064475.1 Pseudococcus longispinus
GGAATTTTCCACAAGATCACTCCCGAGAGCAAAAGCATATCCTATGCTAAAAATTATTGAAAAAATCTCGAAAACGAAGTCTCCTAGAAAAAAATTAATTGCTTTAAGCAGGAAGAAAATTTCAAGCTCTAAAATTTTGATCCTTGGAATTTTTTCGTAGCACCCTTAGTTTGGCCATAAAATTTATGTTTATAGAAAATTTAGGCCATGTAAAATTAATGATATTGAAAATGAAAAAAAAAAAAATCTTATGAAAATGGATTTTCTGGCCAAACTAAGGGTGCTACGAAAAAAATGTAAGGGATGAAAATTGTAGAGCTTGAAATTATCTTTCTCCTGAGAGCTATTAATTTTTCCTGGGGTGTTTAGTTCTCGAGATTTTTGCAGTCAAACTGTTTTTTTTTCTCATTTTCAAACCATCGACTTTGTAAATTTTCCAAAAAAAAAAAGAAAAATGAATTTTCTGGCCAAACTAAGGATGCTACGAAAAAAATGTAAGGGATGAAAATTGTAGAGCTCGAAATTTTCTTTTTTTTAAGCCATCAGTTTTTTTCTAAGGAGCTTAGTTTTACAGATTTTTGCTTGTTTAATTATGATTTGAAAATGGAAGATCCTCAAAGAGATGAAAAAAATTTCAGTATCATGATACAAGAATAATGGGAAAAATTTTGCTCAAAAATGTATTTTTTTTTTACTTTTTCCAAGAGGGTATAATTTCAAACACTTGAGTTTTTTTAATGAGGGGCAAACTCGTATCAAATGAGAGAGTAAAGAGCAAAACTGATAAAATGGAGTTTTTGTCAAAAAATTTGCAAGTGTGATGATTTTTTTCAGAAAATTTGAAAAAAATTGTAATTTGAGCCAAAACATAGAGAAAAACTACATTTTCAGTCAAAAAATTGCAAAAATTTCATCTGAGTAGGATACTTTCTATTTGTAGCTTGTCCTCTCAAATACTTAATACCAACTTGAGCTCTTCCCTGACAAATGGTGAAATAATAGGGTGATCATTTTGCACTTTTTTTTTTCAAAACTCAAGTCGAAGGAGGTAGCACAAAAGTCGTGTGTAAACTTCACAACAATTCTTTGTAAAAATTTCACCCGGTTGACTCCCCTCCACCGCCCTTAACACTCCTCAAATGCCATTAAAATTTTACAATGTTCTAAAAAAATTTTAAATTCGGTAAAAAAATGGGTTGAAAAAATGTTACCTACCCAAAAATACCAACTGACGTCTATATTTTTCAGGGGTACGTAAAAATATCGTTCTGTCATGCTTCTTTTTAAATAAAAAAATATATTTTTGAGATTTTTCTCCAAGTAAATGGTTTTGCCCAAATATGAATATACTTTTATTTGAAGAACCGAAGTACGTTTCAGGTTCAATTTTTAAATCCAAAAATTCAAAATCTCTTAATTTTTCTGAACTCAATTAATAAAAAATATTTGAAATTTCAAAGTTCAAAAACTTATCAAAAGATTCAATTTTTTTCAATTTTTATTAAAATTTGAAATTTCTGATTTATTAGGACTTAAGAATTTTTAGGCATCTGACTTTTTGAGGTTCTGACTTGTTGACTTGGAAAATTTCAGAATCTCTAAAGTCAGATGAACTAAGTTTAAAACCTCAAATGAATATTTTTAATTTTCCAAATTTACAAGTCAGAATATCTGAAAATTTCCTAGTTCAAAAAATCATCTCCTAGCATCACATTAAAAAGAAGTACCTAATACAATTTTTTTTTTTCAATTTTCCAAAAAAATTACCCATTTACGAGGTTTTTTCCATTTTGAAAAAAAATCCCAAAAAATGAGGATAACAGTGGAAAATTTCCATTGATGATCTTTTTGGATAAAAATATCCTTATCAACATAATTTTAAGAGAACTTTTCTGAAAAATAATTTTTTCAATTACCTATTTAGTAAAAACTTTAAAAAATTGAAAAAAATTCGAAAAAATTGGGAAAATGTAATCTGTCGATCACCATAGTTTTTTTTTTGAAAATTTTCAAAAAACATGGCTCGCCAAAAATTTTGATGAAAAATCATTCATAAAGAATCTGTCAATGATTTCCACTGAAATATTTATAAATAAGAAATAACATTTAAAAATACCTTAATTCGACAGTAAAACAATGAGTAATTAATTAAGTAGCTTTGGGAGTCGGTGTGGCAGTCGTCAACGACTGATTCATTTGTTTGACGACTCATTGATCAAATATACGTAAACATTGATTTGTTGACCAAGCCAAATCACCAGTGTAGTTTCATTCCCCTTACTCTTCTCCTCTCACCAACAACTCGAATTCTCCAAAATCCAGAATGGAAATTTTTTTTGAATACGAATGGAAAAAAAATCTGCGAAAAAGCAACGTACACATAAGTACTTATTCATTCATGTGTGTGAGTTAGTAAATACACATTCTGATATTCGTAAAATTGATGATTGGTGTTTCAGTATTATCTTATAATGAAATTGTGTTCCCTCTTCCCTTTCTGTATTGGGCAAATATGTACCTATGGTAACTGAACGTTAATCGGTTTCGATTTATTGACTCTGAACTGGTAGTACTTACCTATATAATGATTAATCTAATCGGTATCAAATTAATTAGGTATTCTACGGTATCTTTGATAAAATTAGTAGGAATTTTGAAACCATCTTCCGAAATCTTTGTTGTTTTTTCAAGTTGCAAAAGCTTGTCCTATTTTTTTGAAATTTAAAATTAGAAAAAAATCATTGTTTAATCTTAATTTGAGAAATGTTGATTAATCTATTTGCGCGTAGACTTAATGAGTCATAAAAAGATATCGTTAATTACGTCGTATTTTCACTTTCGAGCAAGATGAACGAACCGTAGGAAGTGTATTACGAGTAATTGTGCGATAAACTTGGAACTTGGGCGAATTTTGTAAAGTGTACTTTGGTTATCGACAATAGCTTACATAAAATTTAAGCCTATGATCGATTTTCAAGGTTTCCGAAAATATTGAAAAATCGAACCGTTTTAGAATTTCGACAAAGAGTTGGAATAAAATTTTCATTTTGGATTTTTATTTGAGTATTGAGCTCGGCGAGGGTAGGTGAAATAGGACAAAAATCCAAGTTCAAAAAATAAAAAATAGTTCAAGTTCAATTTTATAGGGTCATCGATGTTTTTAAAATTATCCATCGAATGAGCTTCGTTCTTATTTTTTTTTCACGCGAGACACATGTGCTTAGCAAAAGTCGTATTATGAGACATTCTGACAACACCCTCCCTCCTCCTTCCACCTGTTCTTTAGTTTTCATCCGTGTTATCTCGCATCTGCGTTTTTCTGCGACGTTTAGAACATCTCAGACTGGTTCTTTCCTCTTTTGTCCCTTTCTTCTGTCTTTCCCCGTTTTATTACTCTGGGCTGTTGTTCTGCTGAACTGATTCTTTGAACCTAAATGAAAAAATTGATTGTTTACAATCGTCAAGTCCGTTCCCAATAATCGTATATGTATTTCGAATTTCGCTTATCTAAAATACATTTCGATACAAATCTCTTTTTCTTTTCAAAATCATCATTCGACCAATTGCTTCTCTCGTCGAGACAGAAATTCTTTTAAAAAAATTGATGATTTTTCTCGAGGATGTTAGTAAGATAGCTATGATTGAATTCTTCCTTCATAACGAGCATTCACGATCCCACAAAGGAACCCTGACCTCTTATCATATCTTTTTCGTATTATATTTCCTCTCTGTGTTAATGCCTCGATAACGAGTAACACTTCCAGCTAATAAAACCTACGAAACACCGATAAGTTGCTCGAATTCGAAATTCATCATCATTATTTACCCATAATCGAGAATCCGAATTAGCCGGGGCTTTGTAAATAGTAAACAAACTTGTCGATGGTCGTTTCGGCGAGCACGAGATATCGTATATGTGATTCTTTTATTTCATTCGCACGTTCGTTCACGCTGCCGATCTCCCCCTTCCCTGTTGACGTCACCTCGTCAGCGGTCCTCCCTTTCGCAGTCGGAAATATGCGGTATGCGGTGCATTTTCAACTTGAAATTTATGCTTTATGGTCAATCACTCGTGGACTCTCGTTTCAACTGTCAACGGCTCAACTTCTCACGTTGTGAGCCGGGTATCGTGGTTGGAACAAGCGGTGCGTTGCCGGTGCGATTGTGTAATAGTGTGAGATTTTTTCGAATGCGAGTTTAATTTTTTTTTTTCTGTTTCGAAGTTTTTTTGTTTTGGTGAAAAGTTAGCTCGGATGAAAAAAGTACATTATTTGGTCGTTTTAAGGTGTCGTTTTAAAATGGTTTTCGTCAAGGTGCTCGTTAAGCGGTTATGTCGCGTTTATAAGATTACCTACAAGTATTGGTGAGTTTTTTTTGCATTTTTTACCATTTTTTTAATTTATTGGATGATTTTGAATTGATTTTTTTGTGGGGTTTGATAAATTTAATCTATTTTTTGGTGTGGGTTGAGGTAAGGGGAGGTTTTCAAAGGTTTGGGTCGTTTTCAGATGTGTTGGTTTGTTTTTAAAGACGTCTAATGGGGTTGAAAAAGATTCGGAATAACTTTTATAGGTATTATGTTCTTGTTTTGAAGACAATTCGTAGGCATAAAAATCTGTGTCACGTGCTTTAAAGTTTTTGAATAATTTTCGTGGATATTTTATTCCATTTTTGAAGATTTTCATGATCGTAAAGTGTACAACATTTTTTTCTCTTTCGTATAGAATTTTGGAATATTTTTGGTCAGTTTTTGTTCTCATTTTTTAAAGATAGACAAGTGTCAAAAAATCACTGTCATGAGTGTGAGTCTTAATACAGGGTGGCTCATTATATAAGGTCGATGGTTTCGAAAATGAAAAAAAAAGTACTTTGACTGCAAAAATCTCGAAAACTAAGCCTCCTAGAAAAAAACTAATAGCTTTTAAGGAGAAAGATAATTTTAAGCTCTACAATTTTCATCCCTTGAGTTTTTTTCGTAGCACCCTTAGTTTGGCCAGAAAATATATTTTTTGGGAAAATTTTCGTAGTTGATGGTTTCGAAAATAAAAAAAAAGTACTTTGAAAAAATCTCGAAAACTAAGGCTTCTAGAAAAAAAAGTAATAGATCTTAAGGAAAAGATAATTTTAAGCTCTACAATTTTTATTCCTTGCATTTTTTTCGTAGCACCCTTAGTTTGGCCAGAAAATACATTTTTTTGGAAAATTTTCGTACTTGATGGTTTCGAAAATAAAAAAAAGTACTTTGACTGAAAAAATCTCGAAAACTAAACCTCCTAGAAAAAAACTAATAGCTTCAAGGAGAAAGATAATTTTAAGCTCTACAATTTTCATCCCTTGAGTTTTTTTCGTAGCACCCTTAGTTTGGCTAGAAAATACATTTTTTTGGAAAATTTTCGTAGTTGATGGTTTCGAAAATAAAAAAAAAGTACTTTGACTGAAAAAATCTCGATAACTAAGGCTTCTAGAAAAAAAAGTAATAGATCTTAAGGGAAAGAGAATTTCAAGCTCTATAATTTTTATCCCTTGCATTTTTTTCGTAGCACCCTTAGTTTGACCAGAAAATCCATGTTTTTGGAAAATTTATGAAGTCGATGTGTTTGAAAATGAGAAAATAAGCAAAAATCTCGAAAATTGAGCCCTCTAGGAAAAAAAGTTATAGATCTTAGGGGAAAGAAAACTTTAAGCTCTACAATTTTTATTCCTTGTATTTTTCTCGTAGCACCCTTAGTTTTGCCAAAAAATCCACGTTTTGGGATAATTTACAAAGTCAATGATCATCAAAATGAAAAAAAAAATTACGCTTCGTAAATTTCCCATAAACATGGATTTTCCGGCCAAAATAAGGGTGCTACGAAAAAAATGCAAGGGATAAAAATTGTAGAGCTTGAAATTCTCTTTCTCCAATGTCCTAGTCATTTTTTTTCTAGGGAGCTCAGTTTCCGAGATTTTTGCAGTTAAAGTGTTTTTTGTCCATTTTTAAAACCGTTGACTTTATAAATGGGCAACCCTGTATTTTTAAGAATTTTTGAACATTTTTTTGGTCAATTTTTGAAGACATTAATGGGATTTTAAACTTTGTTTCGTTTATTCAGCATTTAGAATTTTTTTTTGTAATTCTCGAATGATATTAATTATTTTCGAAGACAAACGAGCCCCAAAAACCTTCATCACGATTCACGTGTTTCAATATTTTTGAAAAATTTTTTGTAAAGATTCCTTTCAATTTTCAATTAAATATCTTAATTTAACCTAATAATAGGTATCAAATATTGATTTTTTTTTTTTGAAAACAGACGAGCCTCAAAAATCTCCTTCACCTTGAATATTTTCAATCAATATTTATTTCAATTTTCATCCACTTCAACCAATCCAAACGTTCACGTGGATCAACCCACGTAAACATTTCTTCTCAATCCTCATTCCTCACCTAACTCAAATTATTTTTAAATATCTTCGAAACAATTGCCACCTCGTTCGTACCATCGGAACATTAGCGCCACCTTATTTATTTTTTAATTATACATCCGAAGATAGCAATGAGCTTCTGTCTTTCCTCTCATAAGCATTATGACGGTCGACGATTAGTAATTAACAGGTTTCCTCGAGTTTGTATTACGTGATTAGGTAATTGCAGTGCGTGTGCGTTGTACAATACATTATGTTTAATTTTTTTTTTCACGACACGAATCGAATTTCTCATCGTCATCTAACTTATCTATCTCGAATTATGAATCGTTATTTTCTCACGGATTCTTTTTTTCCATTTTTTGCATCCATTTAGTCGATGCTATTAGCTGACGGACAATAATTTTTTTGTTGGAGAGATAACGACGATGCGACTCGTCGATGCAGTTTTTTGATCGCATCAATGGATTAGTTTCGTATTGTCGTAGGGCGAAATGCAAAATCAGCTGTTTCTGGTTGGAATTAGACCTAGATTTCGTGATTGGTGAATTATTTCTAAATTTTATCGCTTTTGAGAAGGTGCAATTTGATTTTTTTTTGCAAAGATAACAGATTACACAAGAAATGGATCTATTAGGTAATTTCAGGTGTTTGCACGAGGATGGAGTTTGTCTGATTAGTGGTATGAGGACTGACGAGGAAGCAAGAGTGGATTAAATTTTACAGCATATAGCATAACCGTCGATGTATGTTCACAAATATTACGTAAATTCGTGAAATTCAATTTTATCGAAATATTTACATTTGAATTAAGTGGAAATAGTACGAAGAAAACGAGAATAGCAGTACCTGTTACTAATTATAGTTCTAACAATAATTGATATAATAATTTAAAAATATAGTCGTATCATCTCGTGATAGGTCAATTTTTCAAGAAATTAAAAGTATCGATCGAGTCGTTTTTTATTCTATTTTTTTTTCAAAAATCAAAATTGAAACGAACTGGGTAAAAATTGCACCCCATTCATCTCCTTGTCTTCAGCATTCAATATTTTCGAACTGAAATCAAGAAAAAATATGAAATTCGTAGTTGGTAAATCATTTATTTTCAAAAAATTTCAATCAAAATGGAGGTGCCTCTTTTTATTTTTTTTTTTGTGCAAATCAGTCGTGAAAAAAAATCAATCAAATGGAGATATGAGATGGTAGACCTACGAACCCATCTCATCAGGATCGATTTTTAATCTCACGGCTTCCCTCTCTTCCTCCCTTCCTTAATAATAAGATAATATCGCAGAAAAATTACAATTTTAATGAAAATTTGTGAAAATATTATGAAACCATTGAGAAATACCCTTATTCATCTTCCTCAGATCCATGTGATTAAAGTAGGCCTATTTGTAAAAAAATTTCATTTAAAATTGAATTTTTTGGATACATTTTTTCTTTTTATTTTTCAACTTAATAGGTACCTACCTTAGAACACCAAGAAATTAGAAAAGTATGTGTATGAGGTATTTTCAGGTCACGTAACAAAATAATTTGGTGAAGTGACATGTTTACCAATTTTTTCATCTCATTTTGAGGATATATCCCTAATACTTCCGAAAGTTATACACATGTGGTTTCAACGTATTTTTTTTTTGAAAATGATTGAAAAATTATTTAAATTGTAAAAATGGTTGTTAAATTTTGGAAAAATTATTGAAAATGATCAAAAAATTGATAAAATTTTAATTAAATTTTAACAAAACTATTTAAATTTTAAAAAGTCCCAAAAATATTGGAAATACAAAAAAAATTGTCAAATTTCTTTTCAAACATTAATAAAATTCTGGAAAATGACATTAAAATTCATAAAAATATAAAAATTTTTGAAATTGTGAAAAAAATGTAGAGATTTCCATAAAAAAATTGTTGAAAATTACTTGAGATCGATGAAATTGCTCAAAATTCCACTAAATTTTCTAAAAGAAAATTGTTCAAAAAAGAAAAAAAAGTTGTCCAAGCCCCTGGAAAACTTCGTAAAAAATGCAGTAGGTAAAAATTGAAAAAATTGCAATAAAATCTTTCAAAATGGCGCTGAAATTGTGCAAAATATTGTAAAAATGCTACAAATTTCGAAGAAAATATCGATATTTCCATAAAAATTAACGATTCATTTGTGAAGTTGCTTAAAATATCTCAAAATTTTTGAGATATGGGATAAAAGTTGTCTAAAAATAACGTAAAAATTGATAAAATTTCATCAAAAATGTGTAAATTTCTGCAAAATTTACTTGAAATATCTTTAAAAAAAGAAAGGTTATTGAATTTTTATGAAAATTGGTTGAAAATAATTATTTTAACCGATTTTTGTAACGTTTTGATTAATTTTGACACTGCATATTTTGAACATTTTTTTGAAGGATTTTAAACAGTTTTTTGAAGATTTTAATTTATTCTTAGTCCACATTTGATCAATTTTTTCAACAATTTTCACAATTTTCGTTTTTTTTCAAACAATTTTGTCGATATTTCAAGAATTTTTTCAAGTTTTAAATAGTTTTTGCAATTTTATAACTTTTTTCGTAATTTGTACCAATTTTTACAATATTTAAAATGATTTAAATGAAATTTTAGCTATTTGAAGTATATTTTGAACAAATGTTTGTACTCGTATTTAATGGTGAGGGTTCAGGTGGTTTGCCCCCCCCCCCCCCCGTCAACTGAAAAGTTGAGAAAAAGTCCCCGCCATTTCCATACTACTCATGAAACTATAAATCATAGGATATGCTTTTGCTAATTGAATTAAAAAAATCTGAATTGCTTATCTGATAAAATGTCTAAAAGTCAGCATTATCTCTGAAATTTTCTCAATTCAAAAAGTTGATGGAAATCTAAAAATTTTTCCAATAAGTTTAAAAAAGTCTGACAAAATGTCTCAAAATCAATGGAAATTTAAAAAATTTTCCAAGTTTAAGAAAGTCTGACTTGATATCAAAAAGTTACCCTGATTTATAAAATTTTTCTAAAAAGCCTAAATTATTTGTCTGATAAAATGTCTAAAAGTCGTCATTTTTACTGAAAATTTTTGAATTCTAAAAAGTCAGTGGAAATCTGAAAATTTTTCCAAATCCAAAAAAGTCCGACATAAAATGTCTTGAAGTCATCGTGACGAAATTTTGTGATGGAATTTCATAACGTTTTTCACGAAATTACGTTTTGATAAAATAAAATGATGAGTTTGACCAAAAATGACACGTTTTACCTTGAAATGGCAATTTGACTAAAATATTCACAATTTGGACAAAAAATGGCAACTAACGGAAAACAACGATTTTAACCAAAAATGATAATTTCTACTTTGAAGTGACAATTTCGACCCAAAAAATAACAATATTGACAAAAAATGACAGTTTGGACCAAAAATTACAATTTTTACATGGAAATGTTAATTTTTACAAAAAATGACGATCAACGATTTCTACCTTGAAATGACAATTTCGACAAAAAAACAATTAATGAAAAACGGAGGTTTTGACCAAAAATTCCTACTTTAAAAATGTCTAGGAAATCTGAAAATTTTTCCAAGTCCAAAAAAGTGTGACAAAATGTCTAAAAGATTTCGTGTCGTTTTTTGCGG
>FIZU01037072.1:0-17775 GCA_900064475.1 Pseudococcus longispinus
TCAAAATTTATAAAAATAGTACTAATTAAAAGGAAGATTTTGACAAAAAAATTTTTGTATGTTTTTTAGTTTTGGAGATAATGTTGATTTTTAGTTTTCTTTTGTCAATTTCTCCCCTCCTATGAGGTCAAAAAATTTGAAAAAATTCAGGTGGGTAGACCCATCCCTCCTCTACACATACTGGGTAAAATCAAAATTTTTCCTCCAATACTCGTAAATATAGAATTTTTCTCCCAAAAAATGTGTTTTTTCGCGATTCTAGCTAAGTGGGGTGGGGTGGCGAAAATTTGTTTGTCCCTAAAATTTTATTTAGAGGTACCCAACCGTGTTTTACGAAAATTTCGAAAATCTGAGGACAGGGGCATTTCACCATTTTTAAGCATATCCTAGTTGTATAGTTTCATGGATGGTATGGAAATGGCGGGGACTTTTTTCTTTGCGTTTATTGAAATTTTGACAAAATGCACTCATCGCATGAAAAGCAATGGGTACTTTTTTTAATTTTGCATTCTTTTTTACTTGAAAATTCAGATTTTGACTTTTTTATGTAGTGGAGCCTGGAGAAAAATCATTTGCTGATTTCTGGATGAAAGTATGACTTTTGTATGGCTTAAATGACTTCTACGACCTATGCCGATAATTTTGAAAATAAAGAAAAAAAATTTACCTACAGTTTGTAAAGTTCCCATAAACATGGATTTTCTGGCCAAACTAAGGGTGCTAGAAAAAAAATGCAAGGGATAAAAATTGTAGAGCATAAAATTTCCTTTTTTCTAAAATCTATTAGTTTTTTTCTAGAGAGCTTAGTTATCGAGATTTTTACAGTCAAAGTGTTTTTTTCATTTCAAAAGCCATCGATCTTATAAATGAGCCATTTTCGCTCAAATTCATTTATTTTTCGTAAATTTGATCGTTTCAGAAATCTAGATCATAAATGATATATTCGTACACGATTCACAAGCTTTTAAATTAATTACGAATCAAACTATGTACTTGACCTGGTAAAGAATCAAACTATACACATCCCGTTTCTCGACTCTACCAATCCTCCAACTTGAAAAACGAATTCGTAGGTAAGACTAAAAACAAAACTATGGTCATTTCTAGCCCACACGTTCGATTCAAAGTGCATATACCTGTTACGAAGTTACTAACCCGGACTCGTTTGTCATTCAAAAAGCGTACATTACACACCATATTATACTTGGTACCTACAACGTATTTGTACGAAATATTTCAACGCATATCTTAAACTATCAAAGATGTATATTAACCCTCGAATTAACGAACATCAGACCTACTGGTTTTCGAGCTAATAATCGGCACACGTAACAATTTCGCAACGATTAAGCAACGCATAAGGCACCGAAAAGCGTCTTTACTTAAATGGTTAGGAATAATAACCGAGTCTAGCATCTGTCTAAGGTCAAACCGCAATTACACGGTTCATTTGACTGCGAGGAATTTCCGGAATGAAGTTAATCCGTGAGAATACACAGTACACTTCGTTGTACTTACTTTCTTCTGCGTTTACTTTTTTTTTTACGTATTCGCGTTCCCCTCATTCTAGATTAATACGTAAAAAAGTACTGATAATATCGCGATTTATTTTCATTTCAGTGTATTATTCTACCAACTACACGATACCTCTCTCCGCCTCGCAACCTACGTGCGTACAAATATTGCTAAAATATTCCACGTTTTGAGCAATAAAATGGTAAAATTAGACGTTCCATTTGAATGATATTAATACCTCGTATTACCTCTCAACTTTAGCTTTATATTTCGCGCCTTCTCAATCGACGTTATAACGAATTACCACATCGTCGTCTGCCATTGTCAAATCGCCCTGCTGCATTAGCTTACTGCAGGATATTGCAAACTAATCTAGATAAACATTTCCGCCTATTTTATTATTTCTTCAGCGTGTGCAGTGTGTCAATCGAATATTTCAAACTTTTGATACTCTATAGCATTCTACGAAGATACTTAGTTTGAAAAAAACCAACAGGCGTAATATTTCACACGATCTATCCGACACCCATTCATAATGATATTTTCAAACTTGATACTTACGACTGTGTTTATATTTCTACATTCTGGATGACACAATGTACCGCATCTTTAACCATCGTTTAATCACCTTAATCGATCATCGTCTTGTAAAAATTACCAAAAGAAACTGATCCCTCATATGGGTTTTTCAAAAACCTTGATAATAATTACGTAAGTATTAATCTTGTGTCACATCACTCGACCAGATTATATCACGAATTGACTTTTGTCAATTTCTGTGAGAACATTATCGGCCAATAATAAACAAATTATCGTTCTATGTCGTACATAATGTAAATACAATCAATATACTTAGATAAACATGTACGTGGGCGAAAGAATAAAATTCAATATAGGCGTATCCATTTGCTCGTACGTATTTTATAAATATAATAACACATTTATTTTATTTATACAGGTAGGTATGTAATACAATACAAGGGTATTCTACCGCAACAATAGCTCGGCACATGCACATCTGTCTTCATACTTGATCAATGAATAGTCTCTAACCTTAACAGAGATTATCATGGAGAGTGTATTTAGGACAGGTAAACTTATCAGTAATTGAATTGTCTTCGATAAACAAATATTCTCTAACGCGATCGTTTTTTATAAAATCATCTTTTTAAAGGTTATACTTATTCACGATGTAACGGTGAAAGGTGAATTTGTAAATACATCGTTTCGCTCGACTTGAAAATTTTATAAATCGCGAAATTATGCACTTGATTAGTAATTTCCATTAAACGCTGATATTATTTACTATAAACATCCAACACTATAATTTACTCCGGTAATGAGGTATGGTAATAAGTAACCGATTAGGTGTTGCGGTAGGTATATTTATATAGTTAAGTTATATATTTAGTTAGGTATTCCCGAAAAATTCCTGTTTCATGTGAATTATAAGTAGATACTGGTTCGCAGAGGTCAATTGCTATAAAGTATGCTCACAGGTGATCTACAAATCAAAAGTGATTGTTTGTGTCTATTTTGAAAACATCAAACGTTTAAGAAGAGACCGCGAAGAATGTCAATATTAGAAAAAGCGATGAGATGGACATCGTTGTTTATTTAATAACGTTACATCATTCGAAGTAACTCGATTTGGAGGATTAGAAGATGGTATTATAATTTTAAGAATAATTATTTTGGAGATTTGCGAATTGAGAGGGAAAGGACAAAGGTCATCGGAGTTTGTATTTATACGAATGACTAATCGAAACGTAGGTATAAATTTCGCAATACTGATGTATCCATCTGTCCAACATTTTTTTAATGAGAAAATTGCAAACTTTAAAAGTTGAAAAAAAAAGAAAACAAAAATTAAAATTTTTTTGATAATATTAAAAAATTGTACTTGAACAGAAATAGAAAATAATCGAGATGAAGGCCAAGTATATCAAAATGTGACATTTCAGTAAAAATTGAATTAAAAACTTTCAGTAAGTTTTCCCCTGAAGAGAAAAGCTCTGAATCATACAAATATGTAAATAAGTTTTAGGATTTTAATAAAAATTTCAGAAAATGTTCTGACAAAAAATATCTAAAAGTCAAATTTTGAAACAATAAAAAATTTTCCAAGTCCAAAAAATCAAGAATTTCTATAAAAATTTTCAAGTTCAAAAAAAATATTGAAAAGTTGAAAAAAACGTGAGTAAAAATTGACAGAAAAATTGGACAAAAAATAGACGACATTTTCAAAATGTCCTCCAGCTAGCTATAATATATATCCATGTCAATAATTTTTTAGTGTTTTTTCCAATTTTTATAATGAGGAATTGTCAAATAAACGTTTTTTTGAAAAATGTTTTCTCGTTCACTCGTAAAATTGAATTAAATTGAACCTTCTTAAAAAAGGTCTAACGGGCGAGGATCTCCCGGATTACTGAAATTTTGTAAAAAAATAACTAAATTTCAGCTTTTGAACGTCTTAGCTCTGCAGACATTTTCGACCTCGCAATATCACCTGTGTCAGACTTTTTTGAAGTTGAAAATTTTTTTTGTAACTTTTCAATATTTTGTCAGGTTTTAAAAATACTCGCTGACATGAACATTAGAAAAATCTAGCATTTCAATTTTCAATACAAAATCAAATGTAATGAAGTCGATTCATGAGCATAAAGACAAAATATCATTAGGTATATCAAATCGTATTTTTTTCAGTTTTTTAATCGTAATAATGTTTATAAATTTTATAAAATCTGACAAAATGTCATCTAGAATTTTCGATCTATTTTTTATGTGAACTTTTTGGTCTTTTCTTTTTTTGAAATGACCTTCACCGCCATAAAACATATCCATGTTACTTCGAAATGATTAAAAATATTTCTAAATGAAAGGTCATTTCAATAAAAAGTCATAAATTGATTTTAAAGACCCGTTAACATTTTGAAATTTTAATGTACTCGTAAGTACCAAATAAAAAGCTTGAAAATCTTGAAATAACTACAACATTTTAGCAGAGAATACTTAAGATCTCAAAATCTGATATTTGAGTTATAAAAAGTAAGTGAAATGCATTAAAATACCTAGGTATCACATTTTGACCAATAATAAAAATCACAGAAAATTTTTTATCATCACGTGACATTTCAGTAGAAAATCAATTAGACAATTTTAATAACTAAATTTTGGAAATCTTGGAAAAATATTGTAAAATTTGGAATTTTAATGAGAAATTGGACTAAGTATAAAATTCTGAAGAATGATGAGAAGTCACAGATATGTGGCAAAGTCTTTTTTCACACATTACCAAAATTATTGAAATGCAAAAAATGAATCGCAATTTGAGATTTCAATAAAATTCCAAATCGATAAATTTCAATAAAAAGCATGATTAAAAATCTCAATAAAATAATTTAAAACAATCCTCACAAAGAATTTTGTGGCCAAAATTCAAAATAGATCCCTCTTCCTTCACACAGTTCAGAAAAATTTCATGGTGAAGATTATTTCCTAGAAATTTTCATGCTTCTTTTCTTTTTTTTAGAATTTTCGAGATATTGTCTTCTTATTTAGTTCTTTTTTTTCAAATCCTTTGAAAAATTACTTTGAGAGAGGTACTCCTGGCGCTGATTCATCTGGGTAAAAAAGTGGGTACAATAATTAATTCAAAATTATGTAAGTATCTAAATGGAGGGGGGGGGGGGGGCGTTAGGGGGGGGGGGCGTTACCATTCATTATTCGATAAGATCAAGAAAATCATACAAATTGATAAATTTTAATACCTTGAACATTATTCTGAAATTGTACATCGTAACCACATTCAACATTCTCTATTCTTACAAATTTTGGAGTTCAAGTCTTTACCAAAAAAATAACAAGCAGGTCCAAAGGTATGTATTATACTGGCTTTTATTTATACTCGATGAAAAAATATTCTAATTTGTTTTGCCCCCCCCCTCCGCAGTTATTCCTTTTTAAGAGAAAATAATTCTCTATTTTTCCTTTTCTCCTAACTGAATTTCAAGTACTGCCTCCAAGCCTTCAAATTTTGAAAAAAAATTAAAAAATTGGACTTACAGGTAAAATTCTTTTATTTCTGTTCCTTTTTTGCTCGATCTAATAAGAAAATTGGTGACATTCCTAAGGGGCTAAAATTTGAATCACATCAATTTTTCACGTTTATCACACAGAGGGAGGGGGTGGGGGAATTAAAAAATTTAGCAGTCATTTTTGATCAAAGAGAATACTGGAAGGGTCTGAAATGAAAAAAATCGAAAATATTTTTAAAAAGTCCCCGCCATTTCCATACCTCCCATGAAACTATAAAACATAGAATATGCTTTTGCTCATTGAATTTTTCAAGTCCATGAAGACTTGATATTTGAAATTTTCTTGAAATTTTTCAAGTTCAAAAATTGTTTGTTCATAAAATGTTAAAAAGTCAACATTATCTCTGAAATTTTCCAAGTCCAAAAAGTAAATAAAAATCTAAAAAAATTTCCAAGTCCAATAAAGTCTGACAAAATGCCTGAAAATCAATTTTCCAAGTTCAGAAAGTTTAAATTATTTGTCTGATAAATTGTCTAAAAATCATCATTATTTTTGAACATTTTCCAAGTCCAAAAAGTGAATAGAAATCTAAAAAATTTTCCAAGTTCGAAAAAGTCTGACAAAATGTCAACAAATCAGAATTATTTCTGAAATTATTCAAGTTGAAAAAGTCGATGGAAATCTGAAATTTTTTTAAAAGCTAAAAAAGTCTGACAAAATGTCTAAAAGTTAAGTTTCTATATTCAAAAAGTCTAAATTGTTTGTCTGAAAAAATATCTAAAAGTCAACATTATCTTTGAAATTTTCCAAGTCCAAAAAAGTCTGACAAAATATCTAAAAGTCATCGTCACGGAATTTCGTCAGGGTTTTCGCGGAATTACCTAAAGCAAAAGCATATCCTATGCTAAAATATAATTTTTGTTTCTCTAATTTTTTTAATAGAGGGGAGGGGGCTTAGAGGCATCACTAAAAACTCATTTAGGGGGAAAATAACAAAAAGAAAATTATTTTCCCATAAAAAGGAACAACTTTGGGAGATGAAAGCTAAAAAATTCAAAAGTTGAAAATAAAGACTACCCTAATTTGTCTGAATCGGACTGATTTTTGAATTCTGAATGGAAAAATATTCACCATTTATTCACGTCTTCTAACCAAGAGGTAAATTTCCATATTTATGTAAGTAATTAACCATAGAAAATAAATTTCTCCAATTTCACGATCCTAAAACTTCTAAATTAAATTAATCAATTACTTATACGCATACGATCGCAATTATTATACAAATTCCTATCCATTCAGATTCAACAAATTCCTCTTCGATACCTTCACTTCTTTTGCATAACGAAAACCTCACCTTATAATAGTACTCGTATAAATACATACGTACGAGCATATCTACATACCTATATCCTACATTATTTAAATAACACTCGATCTTCGATTAAATTTATTATTTGAAGTTCAAACACCTATCGTAAGAGTTCACAAGTCAAAGAACAAAATTCCGGATACGTAATTAGCGGTATTAAAAATTAAAAATTCCAACCCACCTCATCACGCGGATATTTTTTCATCACTTTACGGTCGATAAAGCCATCACTATAAACTCGTTTCGAGCTTAAAAACCCGCAAATAACCATATTTAATCAATTAAACCACCGGTTGAAAATTACAGTGATTAATTTAATATAAAAAAACGCACCTCTAAAAACACCACTCGTCTCACTGGCTTCGCATCAACGGTATAATAAACATTCATGTATAAAATACATAAAATGGAAAATAATTAGCCACCTATATAATATTTCTTTACAATACTAATAAGTATGTACTTTACGAATACATTTTAATGTATAATTTTGAAATACGATTCGGTTCGTTTTGCAGACAAACGACGACGTTGATATTGATGAAATGTTGCAGATTCGTAATTCATCAAAATCGTAGGTGAAAAATTTTAATTACGTTTGACGCTCAGGTAAGCTAGGTACATGCCAGCTATAGAAGAAGACTAGATACTTATATCTGTGTAAAATATGGGCCAACTCTTTATGTGCGAACATAAGCATACGAGCCGAGCAAAATAAAAAAATATTAAGCGTTTTAAAAGATGACCTATTTTTTCGCATAGGTATTCATTTTAACATATAGCCTAGCCAGGTAGCTAAGTTTATATGGAACATTTGCGTTGTTATATTTTTGTAATAAATAAAGACTGCAATTATTCCATAATTAACAGCATCATAATGCGAGGAAAATATAAATACTATAGTGTTACACAAACAACGAAGAGATAATAGTTATGTAAACTAATATGCACCTGTTTAACGCCTCTATGTGTTCTTTACGGATGGCTAGTTGGCCACGGTCAAAGAAACTCGATTCAATATTTACAACGAAACACTCAAGTTCCGCCAGGTCATATTTCATTACGCATTCTTTCATACTCGTCTACGAAGAATTAAGGAAACCCTCTCGCGATTATTGATATTCGTATTTGAGACGACCAACGGACTCGAAGTGTTGCAATTTTTACCACTTTTTGCTCGAATTTCGCGATCAAGATGCGGATTTGGCCGTTAATCTTACATTAGTTCGCTACCTAACATAAGATTTACGGATAAGACATTTTATTTTATTTTTATGAAACGTTTCCCACATTAATTATAAAACATCGCGATATAATAACTCACAACCTACTTCCTTTTTGGAGGTTGTAATCTCGAACTATACATACTTCTGATGTCATTTTTCTTTTCATAAAGCCCCCATTTTTTTTCACATGAATTTACTTCTCAGCTTAATGAATTTAAGAAGAAATTTTTACCGAGTAGGACTATAGGTAGATCTCATTGAATAACACGGTACCGTCTACGGTAACATCTTAAATAACAAAATAAAAAGCGAATTAATTTAATTTTCCGCCATTCTTTTACCGGTCTTAGTCATTGCTGAAGAAGCTAACTTGACGATTTATGTATGTTAGAAAATGGCGAATAAGTTGTTTACAATTTTTGTAAAAATTTCTTCAATTGAAATTATCTGGGTACGTGTGAGTTTTAGCTGGGCAAGGTTTAGTATTTGAACGGATGGGATAAATTTCTACGGTATTTACCGTTGTGAGGATGATGTACCGCGTTTCTGGATAGTTTGGTGTTTTTTATATCAATTTTTTCAAATTTTTGATACGTAATTTGAAAAGGATCACTCGATTTTGGAAATTTTTTACAATCACTTTTATGTAAAAGGATACAATTAGCATTCAAATCATATGATTAGTTTTTGATTTCGAACGATTTTTCATTTTCAAAGTCACGAGAAATATTATGATTCATCAAACTGCACGAAATTAAAAAGTAGCTATATCATTCGAAAGCTAACCTTACTTTTTTTCAAAAAAGTTATCACGACGATTTCCCAAAATTGAGTTCTTTGCGATTTATGCAGTAAAAAAGAAACGAAGATTGATTTTTAACTCTTTCATGCCCAGGTGAGATCTGATGATGAAGATTGAATATTTTCATTGCATCGTGCATTCATGTAAACTGATGTCAAGTTAATGCATGAGTTCATTTTCTCCAGTGAAAATTACAATTTCACACGAGAAATTTTGAGTTAGTGATTCGGATACTTAAGGGCTCCAAATGACCCAAAATTAACTTTTTTATACTTTTATAAAATTAAAAAGCTCTTTCTGGACCCCCGTGATCATTTCTATTTTCATACTACCCAATTACCCATGATAATGTGCTTTTGCTCTTTTTGCTACAAATATGTCAAACTGAAGTGCAGATTCTAATCTGACGTAATGTCTGACTTTATCGAAATTGTACCTAAGTTCAAAAGAGTCGGACACAATGTTATCATAGCTCTTGAAATGTCTAAAAGTCAAATTTTGAAACAATCTAAATTTTCCCAAGTTCAAAAGTCAAATGACCACTCGATAAAATTTTTCAAAATCGAATAAGTCAGAATTTCTGAAATTTTTCAAGTCCAAAAAATTGTTCAAATGTCTGAAAGTCATCGTGACCTTTGAATTTTTCCAAGTCTAAGAAATCTGCCTGTCAAAATGACAGAAAGTTGGCATGATTTCTAAAAATTTATAAGTCCAAAAATGCCTGACAAAATGTCTAAAAGTCAGTAAGTTCAAAAAAGTCTCATAAAATGTCTAAAAGTCAACGTCAGGTAAAAAGCTGTCTGACAAAATTCGAATTCGAATTTAAAAAAAAAAAATTTCAAGTCCAAAAATGTGAATGGAAATTTGAAAATTTTTCCAAGTCCAAAAAAGTCTGCCAAAATGTCTAAAAGTCGATGTAATCGAATTTCGTCACTTTTTTTGCAGGTTTTGTCATCGAAAAAATACATCCTCTGCTAAAACAAAATGAAGAGATTATGAAAGGATTTTCGATTTTAACTCAAAATTCCTACAAGAAATCAACTTTCAAGATTAACCAATGTTTTTTGAAAAATTACGATTCCTCTGCTAAAATTGAAAGTAAAGGGGGAAATTTTTTGTACCACTGCACCCTGAAAGTCCCTTCAAATTGGCAGATGAAAAATTTTCACCCTTACGGTTATCTTAACCCATGAATTAAACCTTAAAATTTCAAGGGAATGATTGCTAAGGTGTAAGATTTTTTCAAAAATTGCTGTAGAGCCAAATTGTGCAGATATTTTATATCTTCTTGCTAGATAAATGTAGCGAATGAAAATTTTTTCCTCAAAAATATTCATTAAACAATGTACGAAGTAGAATTCGACACAATATTACCCATTCATTCCTTCAAATACAATACCTAATTACCTACATATTATTTTCCCAACAAAACTTTCTTTAAATTTGTGGCAAATCTCACACAGGAAAATAAAATTAGAAAATTTTAATTGGATTTTATTTTCTGAAAAAAATTTTGATTTTCTGCATCAATGAAAATGACTTCGATCATTAACTTGACTTTAAGTCTAATGAAAACTTTTGAATTTCATCTATCAGTTTTATCCTGGGTGCAAAAGGATTTTAAAAAACTCTAAACTATTCCTTGAAAATTTGACATTATTTCATTGATTTTTACAATACGTACTTCTTTTGTACAATTTTTTTAATTTAAAAAAATCAGCTCTATTTGAAAAACTTTTTGGATACCTACCTACATTTTGGACGATTTTTGCACAATTTTTTATTTTTTCAATTCCTTTTCGATCTGTTATCAGCGTTTTCAAAGCATTTAAAATTACTCCCATGCAAATTCATCCATTTTTTAAATCAAGCAACTTTTTCTGATTTTTCTTATGCAGATACTGTACTTGAAATGAAAACTTTCTCATTTTACTTTCAAATTGGAGATCATTGTCAGTTTTTCAAGTAGGTATCCTCAAATGAAGCCGAATTTTTCTAACGAGAAGTTAGCTGCCTTTAAAGCATATTCTGTGCCTGTCTGCCTGCGAGTCTGATGTATTCTCATCAACATTTTATCACTTTTTGCTAATTCAGGGTGTCTACAGAAATCAAAAAAGCAAAATTCGTACTTTTCGTATCGTAGGTACATATCGAAAAAAAAGTTCGTACTGAATCAATCCCCCCCCCCAAACACCACAAAAAACAGTCATTCTCCAGCGACGAACTGGGCTATCTACCTATCTACCAAATTGCAGAAATGAAAATTTTTGCAGGAAGAAACATTCAGAAGTTGAAATTTTATTACTTTTTCCAACATTTAATACGTCAAGAAGACCCCCCCAGATCCTTGAAATCTTTTAATGCGCCATTGATTTATCGGGTGGTAGGTTTGACCATGAAAAAATGTAATTTTATGGTGAAATTTTGAAAGAAAAACAATCATTTTTGTGCTCGTTATAAGTTTAAATTTGCTGAGCCCAAACGAAGTGAGGGTGAAAATTTTTGGAGAAAAAGGCATTAAAAAGTTGAAATTTTTATATCCCGCAGGGTACGAAGATTATTTTTTGGAAAATTTATCAATAATAATGAAAAAAGATAAATTTTGGATTTTTGAAATTTAAAAATTCGTACTTTTTGTACTATTTCGTGCTTTTCATACTTTTTTGTGCTTGTAGACACCCTGTATATCTCAGGGAGAAGTAAATTTCGGGAATTTTTTATGATGACTTATTTGAGAGAGAATGTAATTAGCTTTCGAATGATATGGTTACTTTTTGATTTCGTAAAATTTTTCATTTTTGAAGTCATCTTGAAAATTATCTGTATTCACTTAATGATTCATAGAGTTGCACGAAATCAAAAAGTAATCATAGATTTTGAAAGCTTATTTTATTTACTTTCAAACAAGTTATTATGAAAATTTACCAAAATTGCTTATTTTCCAAATGGTCTGAAGTTTTTTTTATCGACATTTTTCTTTTTTTCCTGCATAAATCGAGAAGAACTCAATTTTGGAAAATTTTCATAAGAACTTTTTTGGCAGAGGATAAAATTAGCTTTCAAAATCTATGATTACTTTTTGATTTCATGCAATTTTTTGAAACATTGAATTTTTTCACGAGAACTCCAAAAATGAAAAATTATATAAAATTAAAAAGTAACCATATCATTCGAAAGCTGATTTTATCCTCTTTCAAAAAATGTTTCCAAAATTGCTTCTTTCTCCAGTTACGAAGAAAAAATAAAAAAGTGTTGACAAGAAAACATGAACTCATCACTCATCAGGCGCAGAGTAGGTATGTGATTCTTACAACGATAAATGCCCAATTATCTGTAGCTAATTTGAACTCATCTATCGCCATTTCAACAGTTTGAAAACTGTATAAATTGCATAAGATCCTGAAAGATAAAATGTATCTATACATTTGTTAAAAAAGTAATGAGACAACTAAACAACATAATACCTACATAGATACGTAGACGTACGCAGGTATGTACTTAATTAACAAAAAGAATCCTTTTCGATTTCAAATGATAACACGTGAAATTTTTTTAATTAAATTGATGCTATCCGAGCACTTGCGATTATCTGGTATCTAGCACTCTTGGTAGAAAAAAATTGATTTTCATTACACTTGTCATGGGATCGCGATTTTTTATGTGAATCGAATAAACCATTGTTTGGACATAACGTGTCGATTAAAATTCATTAATTCGCGTACCAATGATACTCGTAGATACTTCAAAGTACACACAATTTTCAATTCTGAGAAAGATTTCATGAGAAAGAGAATTTGACTAGAATTTTTCTCCGGTACGTCTAGCCGGTATTCATGACACATATCGACATAAGACGAACGGCGGTATGGGGCGGGCGTAAGAATTTCAGACATTTCCCAGGCATCGAATGTCGTGCAGGATGGCGGCGGCGGTAAATTCAGCACATGTGTTTCTTTTCTTTGGGAAATGTTTATCCGTTTAATGCAAACATGATCTCGTGACGTCGTGTCCCAACTAAACTGTTTATCTAGCTTTAATGCCGGCGTATTTGCTGTTCCTTTAGGAGAAAGCGACGTCTGGCGATCTCTTGCCAATTGTTATCTTCGTTGCCAAATGAAAAGAATTGTTTGTCATCACACCTAGCGACCGGTTATTTTGTCATTTAGTTCGGCGACGACAGAGAAATGCTAAGGTCATTGTAATCGCCGCGACGTCCAAATGTAAACACATCGCATCGGTCATCTCGTCGATCATAAATTGCATTTCTATGCAATTAAATCGACGATGGCGGGAAGTGAAATAGCTAAAATTAGTATTTTCTTTCGCACTTCGTCACTGGTTAATATTTCGATAAGTATAAACAAAGCAAATTACTTGCGTTTATATAAAAAAAGTAATTTTCTCAATACCGAAAAGTCATTTTCTTCGAATTATTTATGAAAAGAAATCTTATCTAAGATGATTAGATACTGAATATTTGCCTGCATAATGTAAAAATAAATTTTTGACTCGAACCTCGACCAATTTTCTCAGCTCGAAATATAATCCTGTTGTCCTAATCAGTCAATTTCTCGATATTTTGAACTGAAAACCTCCACTTAATACTTTTAATTTAAGATCATAACGAAACAGACTTGACCTAATGACCACTCCTTTCAAAGAACTGTTCGAACTATACGAGTAAGTTGATTCACCTATAGACGAATATTACACAAAACAATGCTAATAGAATAAGTATTATGTATATCCATAAAGTTCCGCAATCATCACCGTAGAAAGTTTCATTTTATTGGCTCGTAAAATGTAATTGGAGGTCAAAATAGTTGAGGGAAGATTTGAAAAAAAATTTACGATCAGTTGAAAATCCATTATTCCAAAATGAAATATAATCTATAATCCTAATACTGAGGTAATTATAAATGCATAACTATGCCCGCATCACAAATCACATCCAGCAAGTTTTATCAATGTTTCAGTTCAGTAGATAACTCGACATTTTTAAAGTCAAAACTGATAAAATTAGGGCATGTGCGATTATGAACACGGTTAGGTGTTTTCTTATCAAAATTATAGCAGGAATTCATTTTTTATGTATAACTCGAGAGGATATAGATTTTGGTGAATTTTCATAATAACGTTTTTGAAAGAGGATAAAATCAGCTTTCGAATGATATGGTTACTTTTTGATTTTGTACAATTTTTCATTTTTGAAGTTACCGGGAAAAAATTGAATGATTCATAAAATTGCACGAAATTGAAAAGTAACCACATCATTTGAAAGCTAACTTTATCCTCTACCAAAAAAGTTATTATGAAAATTTCCCAAAACAGCTTTCTTTTCAAAATATTTTGGAGTTCGTTCATCAATTTTTTTTCTTTTTCGCTCCATAAATGGAGAAAAACTCAATTTTGGTGAATTTTCATAATAACTTGTTTGAAAGTAAATAAAATTAGCTTTCAAATAATATGGTTACTTTTTGATTTCGTGCAACTTTATGAACCATTGCATTTTTTCCCGGCTTCAAAAATGAAAAATCGTAGGAAATCGAAAAATAATCATATCATTTGAAAGCTAATTCTATCCTCTACCAAAAAAGTTATTAAGAAAATTTTCCAAACTGCTTCCTTTCCAAAATATTTTAGAGTTCCTTACTAATTTTTTTTCCCCACCATAAATCGAAAAATACACAATTTTGGTTAATTTTCATTACCACTTTTTTGACGCAGGAAAAAAATAGCTTTCAAATGATATGGTTATTTTTTGATTTCGTACAATTTTTTGAATCATTGAATTTTTTCACGACTTCAAAAATGAAAAATTGTAGGAAATCGAAAAGTAATCACATCCTTCAATGATTCAAAAGCTAATTGTACCCTCATTCGAAAAAGTCAGCATGAAAATCCTCCAAAATTGCTTCCTTTCTCGAGCTATGAAGAAAAAATGAAAAATTGATGAACAGAAAAATATACTGCATACGATCAGTAAAAATGTCAGGTTTTATTTTAAGTCAACTTTGTTTATTTCTTCTTCCTTCCCATTTACACAAACCAAAATAACGCGATATCAGAATAATATAGTCATCATTTCATCAAATTTGATTTCAAAAAATAAATGAAGCCATTTTTGAGATTTCGGATCACCTTCAAAGAAATGAAAATTTGAGTAAAATTTTTAAAAAAATCTGGGTCAAATTAAAAATTTAGCTCCTCCCTTTCAAGTGCAATCAAACAGATTATAAATCAGTCACAAAGAGGTCGGAAAAAATGATTCTCAAACGAATCAAAATTATTCAAAAATTGAAAAACTGCTGCTATTGAAATGAAAACATCTCCCACGTACGTAGTTATCATTCAACACCACCAAGCCTAGGCAAAATATAGATAGGTAGATATATTCCAATCAATTTTAATAACACCATCCAACATTATTAACAAAAGATATAATATTATATTTTCGTTTCACTTTCATCGTAAAACCATATCGTCGATTTGTATTAAAAAATACCGCGTTCAATTTTCAGCATCAATAATAATAATATATCTACGTATCTGCAAATCTTCATAACCCAAACGCGCTTTTATACAAAAGCAAATCCGCTCACGTACGTAATCCGGTGTTTGGATTAAGATATCAATTCTTATTTATACATCGGAATTCCAGTAGCATTGGAGTACAAACAATACCTACATGGCTTAGGTACGCATGAGGGATACTCATATGTTTTATTATTAGGTATTCATATCGAGTATAAAATGTCGCATGTCGCCAGGTATTATATCAAATGTAGTTATAGGATTAGATGGAATTACATATATTTCTATTTGACATGTCTATTTGGCTCGTTTTAGATTCTGAACCATACGCTCAATTATTATCCAATATAATTTTGCAACGATATAAGTACGTACTCGACATAGGTAGCAATTAAATACCTGCATAAATATTCGTTTTTAATTGTTATAGGTATAGGTGGGCAGTTCAATATACTTAGGTATGTATTTCAATGAAAATGAAGGATAAGGTTTGATATTACGAACTTGTAAATTGTAAAAGGAAAACAATTTCGTTTGTATTAATTGATAGATTAAAAATTAATTTATGGGCTGTTGTATAAGTAATTTGAATTTTTATAGTATAATTATTTTTTTACCAAGATTTAGGTGCTATATGAAAAATAAACTGATGAAACTAAAAACTGTTTCAATATCCTTGGGTTGGCTTGAAAAAATATAAAAACAATTAAACAATGGACTTCTTTTAAGGATAAAAAGGTACGCTATCTTTTAAATTTAAACTTCCGAATTATTATTACCTATTGAAGGTGAGACTAATTAAAATATTAGGAAGTAGAAATCATTTGAAAGTGTTAGGTACCTACCTTTCTTCTCACCTTCCTCTTTAGGTATCGAAATATTGCATACTACGAGTATTTTAGAATTTCACATCATATTTTTGCAGAGCTTCATTTCAAAATTATGAAAAAATAAATTTCCAAGCTTTGATTGGATGAATATGGTGTTTCAAAAATGTCAATTCTTAATGAGCTAAAATTGTAAATATTCGTCATACCGACACTAAGTATTATTAAAACTATAGATTTTTTCGATTTAGATTTGAATCGATTATTTTCAATGATTTCCTTTTTTCAATTTTTTCAATATTCTTTATTTTTGTATCTTTTTTGCTGCTGAGTACAGTGTAAATAGTCTTCAAAGACGTTTGAAGGCTGATTAAAGTAGTTTTCTCAAAGCAAAAGATACATATTTCTAATTTTTTTTTCTTTCAAAATCAATTTCAATAGAATTTCTGCGGAATTATATTTTTTTATCGTTAAAAAAAAGCATAACAACTTTTTTATTTTTGTCACCTCTGAAGGAAATTTTTAGTACCAACAAGGCCGGTGGGGGAGGGGCGATTGGGGTTGGGGATATGATTACACCCCCGCTCCAAGGTCCAAAAAAACATTTTTAATAAAAAATCAAGTAATAAGTACCGGTATAATTCATCCATCATCAAGGTTAAATGGGAAAATTTACGAAAGTATTGACCTCTTTTTTTGGAAAATCTGGGAAATTTTGCATTTTGAGCAGAGATGGGCAAAATATTCCCAAAATAGTTTTAAATCAAAATTATGAAACCATTTTAAAAATTCTTGAAAATTATAAAAATTATTTCATAAAAAATTATTAAAAATTATGATTTAAAAATATGATTTTTCTCACAATAAAAAATCATGATTCATAAAAATTATTAATTACAAAAAATCTTTAATTTTGAACCTCTCTTTCACTAATTGTGAAGTTCATAGCTTCAGACAATCTCAATTTTTTTCTTATCTTGGCATTTTTGGGCCACCTCAGGGATTTTGATAGATTTTTAAAATAAAAATTAAAAATAATTTCACAAAAATGATTTTGAATCATCACATTGAAATGGTTCACCTCAAGTGCATTTAGAGTTAAAAAGTTAGAAAAAAAATTCTATTAGTCAAAACTTTAGGTTTTAGACCCTTCCCCCCTCAAGCCAACTTTAGTTCGTCCATGAATTTAAGTGAAAATCGATCAAAAAATTCAAAAATATGCAATCATTCATGAATAACTTATACTACCCCCTCTCCCTCTCGAAGATCCTAAAACCGAGCCTCCGAGTTTGAGTATAAAGTAGATATTTTCAGTTACCTCGGGAAAGTATATTCATAGTCTCATATGGATGCCCAGGAGTAGTGATGGCCGATTAATCGATTTCGAATCGATTAATAAATACTCGAATCTAGTTTCAGACCGTCTCCATCGATATTCTGCAAATTTTTTTGTCCAAGTCC